>CM065399.1:28385000-28660000 GCA_033060915.1 Euryodendron excelsum
TAGCAAAGTTCTTCAACGAGAAGAGATGGATATTGAAGATGCAATTACAAGAATGAAGGAGTTGATTTTATTCTTTGAAAAGCTTAGAGAAGAAGGTTTTGAAGACTCGATGAATGAAGCCAAAGAACTTGCACATGAAGTTGGTATTGATCCGGTATTCACAACAAAAAGAGTTGTTCATAGAAAGAAGCAATTTGATGAAGATGCCGATGGAAGTCAATCACCGGAAGGTAATTTTAGAGTTACTTATTTCCTCCACATTATAGATCAAGTTCTTACATCACTTAAGGATTGCTTTGAGCAATTTGAACTTTATGAAACAACATTTGGATTTTTGTTTAACGCAAAATTTCAAAGTGGTAGAGAAGAGCAATTAATGGAGCAGTGCATTAAATTAGAAAGTTTCTTAAAGCACAATGAACATGGAGATATTTATGGGGATAAGCTATTCCAAGAGCTTAAGCATTTGAAAACAAAAATGCCTAGGGAAGTGACAAAAGCAATTGACATCCTCAATTTTATAAGGTTTTATTGGAAAGAGAGTGGTTTCCAAATAGTATGGATTACTTATCGTTTTTTGTTGACTATACCGGTTACAGTTGCTTCAGTGGAGAGGAGTTTTTCTAAATTGAAGTTGATAAAAACTTACTTTCGAACTACCATGTCACAAAAGATTAAGTGGACTGACCATGATTTCAATTGAAAATGAGTTTTTGGATAAGTTAAATTATGATGAGTTAATTGAAAAATTTGCTTCAAGAAATGCAAGGAGAAGTTATTTTCTTTGAATCGGATCATGCTAATCATAAAACACCATAACTGATTAATCGAGATTACATCTTAATTTTGATTTTTTTTTTTATGTAATTCAAGTTAAACGCATAATGTAACATTGATTGTGATTTTGTTTTTTTTAACTTGTATCAATTTTTTTTTTTTTGTAATAAACTAATAGTAAGAGGGCAATCATGTTCGGGGTCGGGCTAGAGCAACCCAAATGTCAGGAACGGCCCTGACCCGGCAAGCATATTCCTCCATGTGTATATATATATATTATACATATATCCCAAATACAATACCTATTCAGCCATTAACGATTCTGATTTAGTTTACAAAAGTTTCAAATATAGTACCTAAATTCAGGGGTTCGGAGTCGGCAATGACAGGGAGTCACAGGGACAAAGGGATTCGGGGTTCTCTTTGTCGGCCACTCGAGAGCCATTGTCTGGTGGAGATCGTCGTCGGCCAAATCTCCAATGGAGATCGATCGTTCTTCGTTAACAACTATAGCATTTCTCTCTCTCTCTCTCTCTCTCTCTCTCTCTGTGTATGTACAATGAACGACAGGGGCAAAATATTTTTCTCTTTTCAAAAATATTTTTAATTTTTTTTAATCCTAATGGTTGCCTTGGCCCGGGGGATTGGCCAAGCCCAGGGGCTTGTTGAGCTTACCCCAGGCCTGGCTTGCTTGGAAACCTATAAATAGAAAGATGATATCTCAATTTCTTCTCTAGATGTTAATGCATGCGAGTTCACATAATTGAGCAGAAGGCGAGTCTTAGTGGTTGGGGCGCTTGCTAACCGATCACTAAGTCTGGAGTTTAATCTCCTAAACACCCTCTCTCCCTCCTATTGACAGATATCACAATTAACATGATATTGTAACTGCTTTTGTCAATGTTCTAAAAAAAAAGAGTGTACAATATGAGTCATTTCAAAAAGTTACAGTAGTAAACTCCCCCTTAACATTACGTTTGGATGCACAGGAGATGAAGTGATGGAAAGTGTAGGTTACAAGGGGAGAGGCTGGAGAACGAAGAGGAGGAGAGGTGCAACAATTGGCTAGGTAACTTCTAAATATATTCTATATGTATGTTTTCACAAATTAAGAGGTATTCTTTCCATAACAAAACATATTAACAACAAGCACTTCACTTTTTCTGAATTTTTTGTGAAAAAAAAAATGCTTAAATTATAGTCTCTCTCCTCACAATCCTTATATAAGAGTTGTTAAGGACAGCCATGCATGATGGTCAGGTATGGTTAGATGCTTGACACATCAAATTAACAACCACTTCACTTTCTTTGAGTTTTTCTTGGCGAAAAAAGTGCTCAAATTATAAGTTCTCTCCTCTCACAATCCTAATATAAGGGTTGCTAAGAGTTGCTAAGGACAACCACGTCTGATGGTCAGGTACGGTTGGATGCTTGACACATCAAGTGAGCCCCACCATCAGATGGGGAATCCATTTAATGTTTCAAGTATCTAGCCGCACATGACCATCAAGCGTGATTGTCTTTAGTAATCTCCCTTATACACACTTCCTTTTTTCTTCTTAAAAATAATCCAAACAAGATAAATATTAACCTTTCCCGTCTATCCTTCATTTCATCTATAGGGGCAATAAATCCATTTCACAAACAACATGCAGAAAAAGGATGAGCAGTGGCAATAAATTTACTAATTTAATTTAATTTGATCATGAACTCTACTCCTTCCATTCCGAACTGTTTTTTAAATATCTTTCTAAGAAACCAAACAGGATTAAAATGTTATAAAATAAATCAAATAAAATAAAAAAACCCAGATGGGGTCATCTAGGGGACAAACTAGTTCTCCTGCCTTTTAACTAACAAAGGTGTTAGTGGGTGCAGTGTGAAGAGGAATTGTTGTTAACCTTTCCCCTCAAACCACAAAAGTGTAGTTTATCATATGCAAATTCAAGACCCCACACCACACCTCACAACAGAACTTCTAACTCAAGAAATATCAGAATATGAAATCACCAGAAGGTGCATTGGCAACATCAGTCACATATATACATACAGCATAAATTTATAGTATGAAACAAGAACTCTATATCCATCTGAATATTTTACCTACAAGGAATATCAATGATTGTTAAAGGGATAAAAGCAACAAAAGTGGATTTCAAGTGCAAACAAAATGATGATCGAACCATTCCACCTAAAGAGGATCAATTTAAAATTAAGACCTAATGCCTTTCCAATTACACAACAAATACTAAAAAGTAACAAGTACGCATACATTCCGGGACGGCTGTGATTTTCATGTATAATATAATTACCAAGTTGGACAATCAATCATTGTTTCTTTTTGGAACTGATGCATTTGGCATCGAGCGTAAATGACGTTTACCATAAGCAAAGTGTCACCATAAGGAATAGTTACAAAATTTGGATGCCCTGCTTCAGGATCTGCATGATACTTGTTTGGAAGCACAAAAAAGTTCCATGACTAGAAGTCCTCGTCCAGTTTGAAGACAAAATTTTTTGCACCATCTTCTAGGCTTGACATAACAGAAGCCTTCTGATAATCACCCACTCTTCTCTCGAAGAAGTTAGCTTTTCCTCTGTTCAATCAAACAGACCAATTAAATTGTGAACAAGATGCTCAGAAGCCAAAGGAAATATAATTGACATGACAAAACACTATATTCATATATGCATAGATAGCTTGGGGGGGTGGGGGCGGGGGGACGGCTGCGATTCAAAACCCAGACCATGAGCTGGGCTTCACAGGGTCCAACCACAACATTCTAAAACACTATAATGCAAGTCCTTTTCAAAGTTCTAAGACCTTAAGCACATGCCAGAAATTCTGAAGCACAAAAATCAGAAGTCAAAACATGACATGTCAATAGATAAAGGAAATACTTAAGTCCCAAACTTTTTTTTTTCCTAACCAGTTGTCTGAGCGAGCTTGCACGCACCTCGACTAATCCCGGGGCTTGTGTAGCCCCCCATCCCACATAAACTGGGTAATTATCGGGCCAAAGACCCTGGGGTGACCCTGTTTCAAACCTGAGATCTTGGAGGGAGTAGACCCCCAGTCCCAAGCCTTGACCACCAGGCCAGCCCCTTGGGGTTTTAAATCCAAAACTTTATGCAAAATGTTCCTTCGCAAAATTATGAAGTCAAAACTTAAGGCCTCTGTTTTCACAGTACTCACTGTAAGGAAATGAACTCCATCCAATCAAAGGGATTTTCTACATTGTACTTTCTCTGGTACCCTAAGGCAACCTGGAAAAGGATAAATATAGTCTTTAGTTATCAAAACCACCAATGTAACTCCTTAGATCAAAAGACAATAGAAGGATCATACCAAAAGACGGTCCGCAACAAACTTTATATATTGGCTCATAAGGGTTGAGTTCATGCCAATCAATGCACACGGGAGAGCTTCACAAACAAACTCGGTCTCGATTTCAACAGCTTCGTGCACAATGTGATGAACTTTTTGCCACTGTAATTGCTTCTGCAATAAACTGTGGAAAACAACAACTTAGTTCTTTCTAGTAGCATATACTGTAACGTTGATTTCCAATCAAGCATCAAATACATAAGTCGTAACAACAACACAACAATAATAACAGCAGCAAAGCCACCTGTATAGAAGACAAGCAAAATCGCAGTGGAGACCTTCATCTCTAGAAATAAGTTCATTTGAGAATGTCAAGCCAGGCATGAGTCCCCTCTTTTTAAGCCAAAAAATGGCACAGAAGCTGAAAAGGAAAAGATAACTATTGTATGTGATGGAAATCTTTTCACAAACAAGAATGACATATAGAACCATCCACACAAAAGTATATGAAAGACAATGATTTAAAAGAAGCATACCTTCCCGAAAAAAATATTCCTTCAACACATGCAAAGGCAACCAGTCTTTCTGCAAATGAGGTGGAGCTGCATATGAAGACTGGCACAATGAGAACTAGAGAGAAACAGTACCTCATGGCACTTAATCATTCTATTTTCAAACTGAAGAATGCGGCTAAACTACCGTAATTAAGAAGGCCAAAAGAGTCAAAATGTTCCAAATCTGTGTTTTAATGTAAACAGAAACAGCCAAGTTAATGTCCATATAGTTATACTTAATTTTGAGATACTTTTGAATAATTTGCATAATATGAGTGAGTGAGTACCATATGGTAAGTCAAATTGATGGAAAGTAACATCCCCAACATTAGCAGGAAGCCACTTCAAATATTTACTATCAAAATTGTGTGCTACAAGAATGACAAAAGTAGGGTTCTACCTTAGTATTTGCTTTTCTTTACTTATTTATAATCTACATTAGTATTTCCTGGATATACTTATCTTACATGCCAAATATAGCCTTAACGCACAGAATGCAGCAGAAGCAAATACAATTAGTGTGTCAAGTAATGGTTAAGCATAATGTACCAGAAAACGCAAAAGAAGCCAGCAATTGTCCCAATTTAATAATATGAAGTTTATGATATCTTCTTTCCCCAAGCAACAGACAGAAGAATGTCTAATGCACGTTTTAAGACCAAGTTAAGGAAAATTTATAATTCTATCACTTTTTCCATATTTAAAAGTTCAATGAAACAAGAGAGAGAGAGAGAGAGAGAGAGAGAGAGAGAGAGATGATCCAACATATATTCATTGCAGCAGAGGCAATAGAAACATTTTCACATCAATTTAACTCAGCATGACACGAAAACAATGATTACTATTAAAGTACATTAAGCAGATAAAATAGGAAATATACTTTCACATCCCAGCTTCTCCAGTAAAATTTAATTACAGCCCAACCAAAAAGTACAATCTTGTTTTCCCGTTGATTCTAGGAGTCATGATCAAGCAGTACTTCTAACATTAATGACTAGTACAGACTCACAGAGTCTATTCTTTGGGAGAACCACTATGTAGGATTGATTTAACTAATGCAAAGAAAGAATTTGTACCTTCTTTTTTGTTTTTTGTTTTTCTTTTGCTAAGTGAATGTCTAAATACCTTTGAATCCAATCCAAAGCCCATTTGGCTTTTCGAGCAACACAAGGAATGTTCTCAATTGCATTGAACAATCTATGTTTCTCCCTTGAGTCCCTGATGTATGTCTCCAAAAGCAAGCTGTACATCTCTAAGAACAGGAGGTAGACATATCCACTATCACGTAACTAAAAAAAATGCATGAGAAAGTAAATCACGGCAATATCACATACAAACGCTCTACCAGAATGTATATTCTCCATTGCTATTTGGAATCCGTAAAATGCCCGAGCCTAGCAAATATAAAATGGAATGATGTTAGACAGCTGCAGGGAAAGTAAAGTAGATTTCAGCACAAGAAGAAATGGACAATATACATTTAAGGACATAACAACTTATATTGCATCTATATCTAAGATTCATGAACACTATAATGGAGACCAAATTCCAGTCATCCCCAATTTTATTAACACCTGCTATGTAATTCTAAGAAAAGTTCAAATAAATCCAATGATATTGCCGACTAATAGCTGCTCCATCTTGCTAGATCTCACATTGTTCTTGAATGACTAAAATCTCGTGTTCTAATTGAGAGTTCTCTCTTTCACAGCCATGAACTAGTCAAAAACACTGATGTAAAGCACTAAATTGTGAAAGCTATCCAGTAGACAAACACATCATAAAAGGTGAAATAAAGAAACAACATTGAAACTAGGCATAATGTAAAATCGATCCATATACCGAAAGTTCCATTGATAGAGCATTGTCAAGGAATTCACCTCTGGAATTTGAATATCATTCACAAATCTTGCAGCCAAATTCTCCAAAACAATCCCATCGGATGCAGCAAAAAATGCCAATACATGGCTTATAAAGTGTTTCTCGGAATTAGACAAAGAGTCCCACTGCTGCACATCCTGGGAGAGATCCACCTCCTCGGCTGAGAATCCATTAACAAATTTTTAGAATACTATTTGCCCCAAAAATAAAAAGAAAGTATTTCCTAATACCAGATATGACAATCAAAGAGAAAACAATACAATAAAATTGCACTTGGTGCACTCAACTTAATAAAGAAACAGAGAAGTCCAACATAAGAGGTCCAAAGGTAAGACACGTAACATTTCGTAATGTCCTTGAATTTCTTCATTTAAAACCAACTCTGAATAATGGGAAAATACATTGTGTTTTTTACTCACATGACTACCATCACGATTAACAATGACTACTACTACTGTCACAAAAGGCAAATCAGCACCAATATCCCAAATTCCAACTCCTGATGGTTAATGCAGCCACAAACACTGTATCACCCAAGCCACTATCGCCACATCTGCAATTGGCAGCACCACAACTATTGCCACCATCATCTATTACCTTTACCCCACTTCCTTTCCCAAAAAAAACATACTAACTCTTCCCCATTGTTTCCCCCCAACATGCTTTCCTAGTGACGGTAAATATCATTTTGGCAAGGCAGTTTAAGGGGAGAAAAAATGCACATGGCCAACCTCTGTTAGGACAGGTGGTGTCATACTTGCTTGGCTCTCAGACTTCTAAAGCCATTCCATGTACAAACTTAGGCCCCTTCAATACTGTCTCTTTAGGTAGAAGACCAAAGCATAAATCTTTAAGATCCCATAAATTGGTTAGCTATGACCAATACTGCCATAAGTGTGCACGAGGGTATTGCACATGCCCAAATCCCAAAAGCATGGTCCACCAGTCTGATATGTCCCTACTTTTTTTTATGTCAAAAGTATATGGTGTTACTGCATAGTCATACCAATGACTTAAAGGACCTCACTTGGAGACTGGATTAAAGACCTTCAAAGGGGTTGACGCAGCCATATGTTGAAGGATGCAACCTCCTTTAGTGTGCAATTATGGGCGAAGAAATTTCCACAATGCCATACTACTCAGTTGCCCCCTCCCGCTTCACACCTACATCTTCTGATGGATTTTTAATATAAAAATAAAAAATAAAAAAAGCCATGCAATATTCAGAATCTCACCCAAACCAAATTGTCAATGCTCTAGGGCGCCATTATAAAGTATTCAGGGGCACATGGAATTCAACACACTCTCCTCCTACATTCCCTCAAGTTGCTCTGCTCAAGCCTCAAGTCAAGGCAACTGTACTACCTTATTAGTTTACCTCATCCACTAATGGTTTACAGTACTATTGATGTAAAAATAAATAATAATAATAATGGCATGAACATAAAAATTGGAAGGAATAAAATGCATAAAACACAATTTGTCAACCCTAATACAAAAGCTAACAACTAAAAGTTCACAATAGGTGGAACAGTGAGGGTCTGATTGCAATATTAAATAGTAAATGCTATTCTATAGTACCTAAAACTAATGCATAATTGCCTAGAGGCTAGCCTATTCATGGACTAACTTGCTATCAATTCCTTTCAAACATAACCTACAGCCTTATCACCACTCACACAATGCCTGCTTCAGAATGACCGAAAGGATGTTTTCGATTTTTATTTATATCACTTCATACATTCAGATTTGTAGCATCCCATACAATCCTTGCCTTATGCACAGGATCAAAAGAACATGTTTTTTTTTTTTCTTTTCCAGTTATGCATTGCATCTATTTCATATTCTAAAAAGAGAAAACTTAGTAAATTGATTTCCTAAAGCAACAGTATTACAAATTCCAAAGCTACCGTCTCTTCAGCACAGGCTTTGGAAAAGCCCCACCAAAAAGTAACCAAGTAACTTTAAAGTAGTGTAATCAAACAAAGCCAACATGTCCAAACTACTTTGATAAACAGAATAGTACCCAATTCAATCCTTCTTGTCTATTGCCACCTCCAATTCCAGCACCCAATAAAACACAAGCGCTTGAGATACCAACAGAAATTCTGATATAAATTTTAACCAAAAAAGTGGACAAAAAGGACAAGGTCTTCAAAAGAAAATCCTTACACGATGAACAGAGTATAGCAATAATCATGACTAAATATGAGTTGTTTGTGTGTGCGCGTGTGTCTGACAAAGAAAGCAAATACAAGCCCAATTTCGAGCAAGCATAGTTATAGCGGAACATCCCAAATTGGTACACAAAATCAAAGAAATTCCTAGAATTTTCAAATATACAAGCGGATATGTGCGTCTTCTCTCTACTCTCTATGACTCTATCAATATGGGTATGCGTTTGTATATATATATATATATATATGCATATATGCATTACCGGTCCAAAAACTGGCTTGGGCCTTCTTGTACATCTCCCAAAGTTGTGGGTATCGAATTGGAAACATACAAAACCTTTGGGATTTCTCTACTAATAGGGGTTCAACTTCTTCTTCTTCTTCTTCTTCTTCCTTGCCTTCATGCAGTCCTCTCCCCACTCCATTTCTGAGAGAACCCATTTCTTTCTCTGTCTACACTCCTCTCTCTATTCGATATATGTACGCACATATATGCTTTGGGTTAAGGAGAAAGTAAAACCCTACAAAAACCCCTTGAAAAACAAGAAAACCACCGACGATTTAGGAGGTTGATTGATTGTAGCGAACCACACAACCGGGATTAGAGTTTTTTTTTTTTTTTTTTTTTTTTATGCTTCTTGTGCATGGGACGAAGGCTGTGTTTGGAACCTGTGGAGAGAGAGAGAGAAAGAGAGAGTGAGATTGATTAATTAAGGAAACAAAGCGATCAGAAAACATAATAGTATGATTATTTTCCTTCTTGCATGTTTTCAAAGGAAAGAGGGCAGAGGACAGAAAATAATGGAGTAGTAAAGGCCATGTTTGGAACTAGTGGAAGGAAAAGAGAAAGGAAGGAAACGGAAGAGAGATAATCATGGGGAAAGTGACTATTTTCCTTTACGTTGTTTTTTGTGAAAAAAATGAAGAAAAAAAAGTGAAAGGAAAATATTTTTTCCTTCACTTGAAATTTAAAGAGAAAAGAAAAGAAAATAATAAAGTAATTATTGAAAAAAAAAAAAAAAAGAAAATGAATAAAAAAATAAGAGGAAAAAAGGGACAAGAATCAACTTTTAAGAAGAGTTCACTTAAAGCTTTCATCCATTATTCATCAAACCAAAAAATACAATAGATCCTGACCAAGCATCTACTTTCAAGTTGTAGCAATGGAAAAATATTGGTATGGTTCAACCTCATTTTGTTAGTTTTATAAACTTACTATTTAATTAGCTTATGGCTCATTCATTAACTTCCTCTTTTCTTTTTTTTTGGTTTTCAGTAAAAAAAAAAAAAGTTTAAAGTTCAAAATAAAATTTAAAAAAATGTAAAATAAATAAATTTTCAGTTAAAAACTTCAAATTAAATAAGCGAATCCAAATTATCCTTTAACTAAAATCATAGGGCTGCATTTTTGTCACCATAGATGTGTGAAGATTGGGGAATATATATACATTCTATGATATAGTTTGGGATCTAAGTTGCCGATTAGGTTCTCTCCACTATAAAGAAATCAAATCTAATTAGAAGCATATACTGTAGAGTCCATAACAAAATTGATTACCTTGAATTTGGTAATTATTTTTCAACTAAAGATTTTTTGCTTGACTCGCATCGTATGACATGAACGTTAGTTTTTTTTTCTTTTCATTTTTCACATCTTTTCTATAGATATTCATATTTTCCTTCAAATTTCTTTCAATTTTGCATATTTTTCCCTTCCAAACCCAAAACCAAACATTGAAAACAAAATTTTCATCTCTTTCTTACCACGATCTCCCAACACAGGGCTTAGTGTAGCAATGGAGGGGCGGATGGACACTTGGCCAAGAGGCATCGGCCTTCTCTATTGGATTTTGAATTTTTTTTTTAAACCTTACCCAATTAAAAAGGAACTTTGCCCCACTAAATCCAATACTAATTTCAAAATTTTTTTTTAATCCAATCCAAACTCATACCCATTTAAAAATACACCCAAAATAGTATAAGCCCTAAAAATATTTTCTCTCTGCTCAAAAATTAGTTGAGACGAAGAAGGATATTGTCTACCCATTAATATATTTACTAGTGAAATTGACACTGATTTTACCGGCTGTAACTATATCGGTTAAGAGAATTTTTTCTGTAATAAATATTATTAAGACTTCACTACGTAATTGCATGAGAGAGAGTGGATAAGAATAGCTCAAATATAAAAGCCATCAAAGCAATCACTCTAGGCCTTTAATTTTTTAAAGCCCCTAAGTTTTAAAAACTCTACTTATTATATTAAAATTTTATATAATTTTAACATTTAAAAAAAAAATTTCAATCTAAATAAAAAAAAGGCCCATAAAAAAAATGACCTTAGTCTAAATGAGAAAAAAACCATAAGAAAAGAAAAAAAATGCTTACTTCAATGAAAAAAATCGTAAAACAAGATTCCAGATTAACCATTCTAATTAACTTGAATTTTTTTAAAAAAAAATTATAATTACATACACTTTTATAAATGCAAAAAAGATCAATGGTCTAATATATACAACTCTTTCTTCCTCTAACGTATACATGTTTAGAAATTTAAACCTTTACAACACTGTCTCTCTCTCTAACAAAGACAAAAGTTTCAAACTGAAAAATAAATTAGTAAATATTACCGATAACATCATCAATAGATTGATATTTTTTTTATTTTCTTTTAAACAAAGTATAATTTTTTATTATTATTTGTGGGTCTACAAGTAAAAGTAAACAGTAAATTATTTACTATATTGGTTGAATCACTAATTTTGTATTACGTTGATCGAATCATTTTATAAATATTTTACCAAAAATTAATTTTTATTGGATGGTTCAATCTATTGTGATTCAATAAATACTCTGTCGCACCCCCCTATCTCCCCGGGTGGGGAGAACCGAATTGTAATACCCCAAAAATAATTTATGTTTTTAGAAAAAAATATTATGTCATTAACATTATTTATATCTTGTAAAGTTTAAGATCCGTGGTAGTTTTACTGGTAATATTTTTTAAACAAATTTTTATAAAGATTAAATTTTTAAAAGATATATATTTATTCGTTTGATTGAAAAATTAATCCTAAACTTTAATTTTTTGACACATTAGGGGGTGTCATGTGTCTTGAATTTCTTCTCAATTAGAGGAATTACTATACTACAAGTGAGTGTAGATGTATAGGATTAAAATCTTCACTAAACTTAGGAACTAAGACTTTTTACTCTTTTTTATTGGATGAATCATTAAACACTTGTAGATGTGTGTGTAGGGGATTAAATCCACACCAAACTTGGACACTAAAATATGTAGACTATTTTGTATAGGATGCACTATTGGATTCAAGTAGATGTGGGTGCAGGAGATTAAATATCTATGTAACTAAGCCTCCAAGTATTTTGTAGCCTATAAATACATGGCATTGAAAGGCCATTTATCTTCACAATTAAAAGGCAATTCGGATGAGATGGGAGAACGGAGAGAGTGCCTGGGTGAGAGTGAGAGAGAAAAGGCAAAATAGAGAAAAGAGAAAAGTGAGCCGAAAGAGGTGAAAGAAAAGGAAATGAGGCTCTGCCGAAGTGTTGTGAAAAAAAAAAAAAAAAAAAAAGAGAGAGAATTTTGAGTAAAAATTTATCACTTTGATTTTAGTTTATATAACATGATTTGGAGAGCCATGGTGATCGCAAAATTTTGAAGAACACACTTGAGGTAACCGGTTAGATACAATATATTTTTTCTTAAATATCTTTTGCAAAGAGTATATTTCTGTCATTCCTAAATTGTATTAATTTTGAATATTCGTGTTCATTGTTAAACTTCCTGATTATATTATTGTTGTCTCTGTTAAATTTATTTCGTCACATCCTTAAATATCGTGTTCGTTGATAAATTTATTGACAAAATTATTTTTTAAAAATTGTTGGATTATGTTTTGGTTAATGTGCCGTGGAACTAATTACTACATGTACAAACACATCCGTGGATCTGTTATAAAAAATGATTATGGAATGATGATAGGGTGTTGATTATAAAAGGGTAACCCTATGGGGTGTTGGTTATGAAATTTAAAATTGTTACGTGGCACGAGTGGAGTTTGACATGGTACTGAGAAGGGTAAGATATTGAGCCTAATGAAATTATTAAAATTAATTATTATTATCAGCGTAGTTTTTTATGAATTTTGGTTGGCTCCTGATAATTATTGTTATCTTTAATCCGATTTATCGAATTGATTTATTTGTTAAGTTTAGCTTTGATGTGCTGGACTGAGCATTTGTACTTCTGTTGTGTTGTATACTTTTCGATTTAATTTTATTATTCAAGTGTAGGCAAATCAAGTGTCAATGAGATATTTAGAGTGTACTGATTTATTATTTTGAGCCTCTGAATAATTATATTTTATTTTGAAGACATTATTTTCTTTTTGGGAGTTATATATCTTGAAGCCTATAGTAAACGATTTTTTTTTATTTTTGAGAACTTAGAGTTGTAATTAAAATTGATCTTTAGAGGCGGCGTGTGATCTTGAGGTTATTTTATTTAATTGTTTTATCTATTAATGGTCCAAAAATTTGGATTGTTACAATAAATAAATCAGCAATTTTTTAAAATAAATTTAGCAATAAATTCATCAACGACCACATCATTCAATACCTTATAACGATATGAATTTTCGGACCGTTAATAGATAAAATAATTAAATAAAATAATATTAAGATCACACCTCGCCTCTAAAGATCAATTTTAATTACAACTCCAAGTTTTCAAAAATAAAAAAATCATTCACCATAAGCTCCAATATACATAACTCTAAAAAATAACAATATATCTTCAAAATAAAATATAATTCTTCACAGTCTCAAAATAATAAATTAGTACACTCTAAATATATCACTGACACTTGAATCGCCTATACCTAAACAATAAAATTAAATTTAGAATTATACAATATTATAGGAGTATAAATGCTCAGTTTAGAACATCAAAACCATGCTCAACAAATAAATTAATTCAACAAATCGGATTAAAGATAATAATAATTATCAGGAGCCAACCAAAATTCACAAAAACCATGCTGGTAATAATAATCAATGTCAATACTTTCATTAGGTCCAATACTTGACTTTTCTCAGTACCATGCCAAACGCTACCCGTGCCATGTAATAATTTCAAATTTCATAACCAATACCCGGTAGGGTCATCATTTTCAATAACAAACCGACAGATGCGTTTATACATATACTAATCAATTTCACGGCACATTAACCAAAACATAATCCAATAATTTTTAAAAAATTAATTTTATCAATAAATTTATCAACGAACACAATATTCAAGGATATGTCAAAAGAAATTTAATAGAGACAACAATAATATAATCAGGAAGTTTAACAACGAGCACAAATATTCAAAATGAATACAATTTAGGAATGACAAAAATGTACTCTTTGTAAAGAGATTTAGTAAAGAGTATATTATATACAACCGGTTACCTCAAATGTGTTCTTCGAAATTTTATAGAGATCACTTTTCACAACACTTCGACAGAGCCTCCTTTCTTTTTTCTTCACATCTTTGGCTCACTTTTCCTTTTTCTATATTTTGCCCTTTCTTTCTCACTATCACCCAAGTACTCTCTCGATTCTCCCATCTCACTCAAATTGCCTTTTAATTGTAAAAATAAATAAAATAAATAGCCTTCCAATGCCATGTATTTATTGTTGACTACATGCCTTAATTTTGATAATAAAAAATCATGATTTAATAATCTAATAATTTTACTTAAGTGTGCAGATTAATTATTAAATTTCAATCATAATTTGAAGCTTATCACAATGGAGGATTTGTAATGCAAAGATTAGAATGAAGATTGATAAACATGATGAGATAACATAATTAACAAAACTGATCTTATAGAGAATAAAGGAATTTCAAGATAATAGATGTCAAGGAAGAATATTGAAAATACTTAAAGCCTTGAATAAATAGAAAAAGCCATATCTATTGAAGATTCCTCAAAGATCAGTTGAAATACAAAGATCTTAAGTCTTGAAAGCTCTCTTGAAGATATTGAAAAAAACTTGGATCAATGAATGAAGCAATGATGATTGAAGAGCTCTACAAGTAATCAAAATGGAGTTAATTCATCTAGAAGGAATTGAAGAAATTCTTGAAGTCATCAAGCCTTGAAGAAGTGTTTTCAAACCTTAGAAAACTGGTTTGGATGATCATTGAAAAGATTAAAGACTTTAGAGAAGAATGAAAAAAACTTGCAAAAACAAGTTTTTTGATGCAAAGAATCGACCTCTCAAGGTTTAGGAGTTGACTCATCAAGACAAAGCCTTAAAAATCTGCTGAGAACTCAAAAGAGTTGACCCCTTATCATTCAGGAGTCGACTCATTCAGACAGAGCCTAAAATTTTTGAAGACTGCTCAAAAGAGTCAACCCCTCACTTCTTAGGAGTTGACTCATTGAGACAAAGAGTTGAGTTTGCAGATTCAGACCAAAAGAGTCGACCCCTCAAGGCAAAATACTGAAGCAGATTTAAAAAGAGTCGACCCCTTATAAAAAAAGTCGACTCCCGACAATGACACAACTAGACTTTCTGACCGTTGCAGTAGTGTGATCTACCACCAAAACAACTCCCATTCATCTTTAACGGCTATAATCAATTCATAGCTTTAAATACAATATCCCTACAGCTTCTATACATAATATAGAGTGATTATATCTGCTACATCAAGAGTTTAAAGTTGAAAATTTACTGTGCCCTAACTGTTACATCTTTTTGCTGAGTGTTTTAGATTAATTATCTATTGAGCTATACTTGTTCATTTACTCATTAGAAGAGTTATTCTTTGTATAATATTTATTCATTTCACTTTGGTGATTTGTAAACCTGTGAGTTTGAATATTCTTGAGTAAAAATACTTGTAACTTTGAGTGAAACTTAGACAAAATTACTTGTAAGTTTGAGTGAAGTTTGGACAAAATCACTTGAGTTTTGAAAACTTGGAAAAGAGCTTTTGTATAAATGACTTGGGCACTTGTAGCAAAACCAGCTACTGTGTAAGGGGACTTTACATAGTAAAATACTTTCGAGAAAGTTGAAGAAGAGAGGACATAGACAAGGTTGACCGAACCTTTGTAAATCTGATACTCTTTTATTCTTGCTCTGTTTTGCTTATTTTCTCACTATACTTGCATGCATTGTATTCTATCATTTACTTGCTTGATTTATACTTAGATTAATCATTGTTGAAGTACTTAAATTGTTTTTAGTTGCATTATTTAGTATAAATTTTATAAAACCCAATTTACCCCCCTCTTGAGTTTGCTTTTTGGGCCAACATTTATAGGCCGCAAAATATTTGAGGCTAAGTTAAATAGATATTTAATCTCCGACACCCACTTTTACTTGAATCTAAGGGTGTATCCAATAGGAAATAGTTTACATATCTTGGTGCCCAACTTTTGTGTGGATTTAATCCCCTGCACAAACATCCATAAGTGTTTAATGACTTATCTAATAAAAAAGAGTAAAAAGTCTTAGTGCCGAAGTTTAGTATAAATTTAATCATATACACCCACACCCACTTATAGTATAGTAATTCCTCTAATGAGAAGAAATTCAAGACACATAACACCCTTTTAATGTGTCAAAAAATTAAAGGTTAGGATTAATTTTTCAATCAAATGAATAAATATATACCTTTTAAAAATCTATTCTTTATAAACATTTATTTAAACAATACTACTAGTAAAACTACCACGGGTCTTGAACTTAATAAGATATAAATAATATAATATTCTTTTTTGAAAAACATAAATTATTTTGGGGTATTACAATTTATCTACCTTAAAAGAATTTCGTCCTCAAAATTCAATTTGCTTCCACTGTGCACTTTGATAATTTTTTAAATTTAAAAAATACTTTAAATGCCTAAAACTCCCACTTAGTTCCATATAAGACCAACCGCCTACGCTTTGATACCAATTTGTAATGAGTCGGATTTTTGAATTGTTAACAATGCTAGTTGTGATAGGTCTAAGGTATTGAGGACCTAGTTGTATAATCAATATTTAGTATAATATTTTGCTTTCTATGAAGGTGGATCCATAATTTACTGCTATTATTTTGGAAGAATAGTTATATTGGGCAAAATGTAAGTTAGTTTACTTTATTTATTCTATAGTCCATTACTTCAATTGTATTTATCATTCAAGCCTCAGTATCTTTTCTGGTAAAAAAATCGAGATGTGACATACTCTATTGAAAAGAGAGAAAAATAAATTAATTAATAAATTTTCATCTAAAAAATTAAAAATGTTAAGTAAAAAATTTACATTAGTATTAAAAATGTAAAAAGCCTCATTTCAAATTTTTGCTTTAGGAATATTTTTTGCCTCCACTAAAAAAAATTTCTGAATCCACCACTGTAGCATGACTCGCTCCGAAAACTACAAAATGGAGTTAGTACCCCACAAGAGTACGGGGGTCGCGATGAAGTATAAACCGTTAATCCGGTATCGTTCTCTCCCAAGGGACCTAGTCAAATATAGATTCTAGCACTCAACTCTCACTAACTTAACCTAGGATTGATTTGCAATTATGCGGGTGAATTGGAACTAAAATAAAGAGGAAAATAAAAGGACCGAAAATGTTTTGGGTTTTTTATGATGATTTTGAATTACTAATCTAATGCAAATGGAAATTAAAGCAATTAACACTAGACAATTAAAGTAAAGCAAAGTGAAATTAAACTTAAAGCAATTAAAAGGGAATTGGGCTCAAATGATCCAATCACTCAATTTCATCTAAGGTTTTCAATGGGGTTTATAACTCAAATCAAATACAACATTTAAGTGTGTTTGATTCGGAAGATTTAACTTTGAAAACTGATAATTCTCAAGCAATTGAAATTAGATACATGTTCAATGGGAAATCAAAAGTTAATACCATCGATTCAACTTAGTCAATACCAAATTTGTGGTTTGTGCATTGATTAGTCAAACATAGTCAATAACATAGGTTTTCTAAGGCATCTTCAATCAATTGTTGGGAATGAATTTCTAGCAATTGTGGAGTGTTTTTCTAGTCAAGAGTCCTAAATTAATACAATTGATTTGGGTGATGAAAATTCCCAAACTTAGTCAATAATCTAAGTTTTCTAAAATTTCACACTTAATTACTAAAAATTTGAATTCTAAAAAAATATGGCAATTAATCTATGAGATACCTCCAATTGAATTTATTGGATTATTTGGGTGATTTTCACATTTAAATCCAATATAAAAACCAACTAATTAAACTCATAATAAAAGCATAAAAAATGGAAACAAAGCATGTAGAGATTTAAACTAAAATTTACTTGAAGATTAAGAGTGTTTGGATACAAGAAAAATACAAGAAAGTGCAAGAAAGTGAAAAAAAATTCAATACAATGAAAGGAAATTATAAGTTCTACTCCTATATTACCATTACAAAGCTAAATCTAAGTTTAAAATGAAGAAAAATAGAAAAAACTAACCTTGGAGAAGCTCTCCTGCCGCCCCCTTGCTAAAACTAACCCTCACTACTCAAAAACTATACAAAAAATCTTAAAAACGTCGCTTCGGACGCAAAAAATACAATTTGGATGAACAGTAACCGTTCGAATACCGTTCGGACGGTGCGCCTGACGGCCGTCTAAAGTGCGTCCGAACGCGCCGTTTGGACTGGTAAACAATTATCGTCCGATGAACAGTGACTGTTCAGACGTACCGTTCGGACGGGCACTATTCATAGATTCGGCCCATCAAATTCGAGCTCAATTTTGACTACTTTAGAGGCTGATTTAGCCGATACACATTAGAGGACAAGTTGTAGCTCTTGAAGTCTTATTTCCAATGTTGCAAAAATCAGCTCAATCGGACATCGGAGTGAAAAGTTATAGCCAAAATACCGAGACGGGTCTGAATTTTCATGAACAAATTATTCGCCTTGAGCCCGCTTTGATTATTCTTGCTTTCTTTTTACCTTTATTAGCTTATATAACCTACAAAACACATACAAAACATACTCAAACAAATATCTAACTAAAATAAGATAATTAATTACAAAATAAATTTAACAAAGTACAAATTAAAGGCTTATGATTACACTTTTAGGGTGTAATCATAGCAAAGTATCACTTTTCCTTTACTTTTTTTATTTGTTTATGCTTTTAGGGCATATTCTTAGGACAGAAAGTGAAAGAAAATTTAATAAAAAAAATTCAATTCAATTTCTCTGCAATTTTTTTTCATTTTCTTTTACTTCCTTAGCCATATAAATTCGCCTTGCTTAGCTCGGCCCAGATGGCTTGGGCTCCTGCCAAAATTTGGGCTGAGTTGGGCCAAATCTCCAACCCCTAGACCAAGCTATGGCCTTAAGGGGTATCGAGCCGAGGGAGATGGGGTGATTTTGAAAGGGCTTTATTTTTTTTATTAATTTTTAAATTTGTTTGACTTTTTTTTTTTCAAATTTCTTTGAACTTGGCTTATTTAGAGCTCAGGTTGGGTTTGGGAGGCTCATCCAAATTTATTGGCCTGTCTAGTATAACGTTTTTTTTTTTTTTTTTACTTTTTTGACTTATAAGCAGAAAAAAAAAGTTAAAAGTTTTGATTTTTTTTTTTACTTTTAACAAGATAAGATAAACAGAAAAATAAAAAAAACAAAAAAATTTTAAAATCTTGACTTTGTTGCTAATAATAAAAAAAAGTCAAGCAAAAAAAAATTAAAAAAGCCTAACAAAACCTAAGTCACAAGTTACGGGTGCAGGTACGGATGTGCGAGAGTATCGTTTGTTAAACAGATTGAGAGTGAGAGCGTTTATTTTATTTTTATGTTTCAATTCCATATATGTATAATTGTATATAATAAATACAAAGAAAATGCAGTAATATATAAATGTATATAATAATAGTCCGATGCATAATATTATTATCCATAAATTACATATTTAGTTGGCCGTAAGTCAATGATGTAAAATCAGATTATTAAAACTGATGTAGCAGCCTGTTTGGAATTTGGAGAGGGGTAGGGAAGGAAAGAAAAGAGAAAATATTGTTTAGTATTATTTTTTATTTAATTTGTAAAAAAAAAAAGAAATTAATTTTAAATTTTTACTTTTATTTCTTATCTTTTTTCTTATTTTCCCTTTCTTCTTATTTTTTTTTCCTCCTTTTCAGGTATGAAAGAGAAGAGGTGGGATTCGTAAGTCAACTCTGTCGCACAATTAATGGAATGGTCCCTATGTCAGCTCCTTAACGTGAAAGTTGTAGGTTGCAACTTTAAAAAGTTATTGATATTGGGTCCACAATTACAGATTTTGTTATGCAATTTATAAATTCGCCTGCTTTAAATTTCCGTTCGGTTTGCGCACTGATTATCGTGAGTCCGCGAACTAACCACGAAATTCGCTAATTCGTGAATCGAGTGCGGTTAACGAACTATGCGACTTAAAACCAAACGGGCCCTACTACATCTATAGGCTTTCTCAAGCTTCAAACAGGCTGGCGTCAAGATCACTTCACTTCTTTCTAAGTTTCTGTACGTTCGGACACGTATAAGAACATCTATATATATCCAGAGAAAATGGAGCACAAGAACCACACTAATAAATAGTCGCTATTTTAGTTGGGTTTTACCAATAATTTGATAAAATTCAATTGAAATAGTGGTTTACCAATAATTTGATGGGACGTAACTGAGGTGATAGTTGTTTATTGAGTGTGTTGGATAATCACGACTGTAATTAATATTTCTTGAAATTATATCACATTATAATATTGATACGGTATAAGGAGTCATATTCACGTTATCATGCACACCCTAATTATTAGGGATATTGCGTTTAAATTTTAAAATTTTTTTAGAATGCACTTATTTTATCATTTATTATTAGTTTATAATATTTTCTCATACATCTCACTGAAGATCTCTCTCTTTCTATTAACTCTCTTGCTGCTATCGTTTGCTTGGCTAGTGTTGTTCATCGAGATTTAGCAATGTCAGGTCCTCAATGCTGCGAGAACCCACCAACCCTCAGCTCGAGCAGTGGAGCAGGGCATGTGGAGGAACTTGGAGGCCTCAAAAGCTATGTTTCTGGCCCTGCTGGCGCCAAGCTTGCTGTCCTTCTCGTCTCCGACGTTTATGGTACTTTACCCAACTAATATTTTGGGTTTTTTTCTTCAATATACGATCTGGGTATTTCTTTGTCTGGAGTGGGTTTGAGAGTCTTCTTGGTTAATTTGTTGGGTATTTGCTCTTTTGGGTTATGAATTTATTCAATTGATGGGTGCTTTGATTTATTATGTACAATTATGTGTCTCTATAATGTAAGAGGATTAGGTATTGCTTGTTGTCCTTTGTAGTTCCAGTGATTTAGTTACATCTTACCTTTAGCTTTCGCTGCGGAAATAGCTCATTTGAAATATATATATATATATATATATGTTTGTATATATATGCTGTAAAAAGGAAGCAAGCTACTTGAGCTTGACTTGTGATTGAGCCTGATTAACGCTCTTTTGAGATTGGCTCGAAACATAAACAGGCTAAAGTTGGACACATTTTGAAACTTGATAAGTTTTTCACAACCCACTGCTCGGCTTGACTCCTTTATAATTTCACACACCCACACATATATATTCATTTGGGCAGTTATCCTGACACCTGAATTGCACACAACTGTAGATAAATGCTTGTTTTGCGCATTTGTAGGTGCTTATATGTGCTTTATCTGTCATGTCTACCTTCTATGGGTAATACCTTTTCCTGTCATCAAAATCAGTGTGATATCAGCCATATGTCTCATAGGTCTAATTTACACGTATGACTTGATTCTGCAGGATATGAAGCCCCGAAATTGAGGTACTGTTTCTGGATTCTGCTTATGCTACCACTCAATGCGTATCTAGCAGCTACAATTATTTGAAATTTTTTCTCTTATTGCGCAACTAATTGAGTGTCTTCATTGTTCCTGTTTTTCTGATGGACTAGTTATTATCTGCTTAGATATGGGTTGATTGTTGTGCTGCCTTAAAATCTCAGTTGCTACTACAGTGGAACTGTTCACCATGTGTTACTTTTAAGTCTTTCATTAAACAGAATTCTGGCTCTCAGTATTGGATTTGAGAACTTGATGGATCTCAAGGTGTGTAATATAGAGGGAAGATAAAAGAAAGTTGAAATGGCAGCCATGTGTGAGGGCACACCACCATCATATATCCAGTAAATAAGCTCTAAGGAATTAAATAACTATAACAAGGGTACCTTATTAATTTTTATTTATTTATTTTTAGTTCTTTTGGTGGTTTGAACTACTTTGGTCGTTGTGGCATTGATTTTTTTCAGAAAATGATACCTTAAGAAACTATAAAAAAATATGGTTGCTTTGCGTCATTCATGATGCTCTTTCTTTATTAATACCAAGTATTAATTTTTTATTTGAAACATTTTGTTATATAACATCCTCATGACATTGAATTATAGAATTCCTATTTCACTTAATCTTTCAAATGCCATACTTAAGTTTGCTTTGAAGTTTGAAAGATCGTGCTCACGAGTATGTGTGTGTTTGTGTGATAATATGACACGACTACCTCTAGCACTCTGATAATTTTGGGAGCTTAACCTTTAGATGTTCTAAGTAGCTTGGCATAGCCCGTTTTGAAGGGTTGCCAACACAGAGAACGAGCCACATGTGAGATATTACAGATGCTTGCAAAGGCAAAATGACTTGGGAGAGAGGTGCTAGGCTGGAGTGGCAGTATTGTGAGCTTAGGAGCTAAAGAAAAAACTGATTCCATTTATAAGTTTGAAGCAATGAGCTCAGTGGGTCAACTGGGTTGCACCAGCATGTGATGAATGACACTTCTAGTATTCATTAAGCAATTTAGTACCACCTCAGGAAGATCAGGGGATGACTCCACTTCACCGAGTGAGGACTGAACGGGTTGCTTGTTTCGACAAAGTAAAGCCTTAGCCCTTTCCATCAAGCAAAGACCCAAAAAGTTCACATTGTGATGCCAATATGCGCTTCTGAAGTATCACGGGTGGGGTTATGCTTTTTAGAGGTGATTCCTTACCTAATGGTGGCTTCCCCGACATTGGGGGTACCGAGCTGCTTGGGCCCTACCTATGACTTAGGCTGGTGTATATCCCTTAGAGTGGGGACTAGTGCAGAGTTTGGTTCATGATGGTGGCCCCTTACCTCCCTGTGCCCTCTGGCATTGGAGGATGTGGTTGTTTAGACAATGTGACAAATAGAGGTTGTGCTGCATATTATAGTTTCAACTAGTTTGACTTGTCCACATGGATGGCCAAGTACATTATTAACGTTTGTGTCAACTGATTGATGCAACAATACAGTTCTGCAATACATATGAAATTAATCTACTTGATTTACTCATATCTACAAACCAGTAAAATAGGTTTCCATTTTTCATGCAAGGAACAATGTGGGCTATTTTCTTTGATCCATGGTTTTCTTGCTGCTATTGGTGATTAATTTTTTTCCCAGACACATTATCCCTTTATTGTTATTAACATTCTTTATCTTTAAGACATAAGTTGAGATAGAGCTCCATACTCGAACCAAGTGCAACTAATTAGCTTATGGACTTTTTAGAACCTGTCACATAGCCTCTAAGGATAATGGTTAGCAATAATCTGGCTTCACTGATCTGTCTTTCAGCACAATTCTGTTCTTTATCTATTTGTTGCTTTTGGGAATGACAACTGCGTCCTTAATTTTGGTGACTGTGTGCTGAGCACTATTTAATTTGGCTGCTGCCTTCTGGTACCCTTAGTAATACAGAAGCTACTTTCTTGCACTTTGCTGCATATACCTCAAGACTCATCTCACCAACTTACAAATCTACAGGAAACTTGCTGACAAAGTTGCGGCTGCTGGATTCTGTGTGGTGGTTCCAGACTTCTTATATGGAGATCCCTATGCACCTGAAAATGCTGAGAAGCCTTTGCCTGTTTGGATAAAAGAGCATGGACCGGTTAGTTATCATTTTAAATCTTAATAGACATCCCTGTAAACTGCTATTAATTTCAATCGAGATCAAATATCGTTTTATGAAACTAGGTTTTGTTGTCATGGTTTCCTTGAAATTCATATCTAGTGGGATGCAAATTTTTGGGTGGACTTAGCCATCCTATCATTTTGCTTCATCGCTTGAAACTCTCGAGTTTTTCTTAGTCTTTTTGATTGCTTTTTCCTCCTTTTTTTTCACCTAGCTTAAAATCAATAAACCTGCTTCTAATTTTCCTAATTTCAATAGAGCTCTAATTAAAAAGTGTGTTAAGACACCAGTGTCTGAAATATTTTTACTGTTGTTATAGGATAAAGGATTTGAAGACGCAAAACGAGTAATTGAAGCTCTAAAAAGTAAAGGTGTGTCCAGTATTGGAGCTGCAGGCTTTTGTTGGGGAGGTGAGATGATTACTGGAGAAATTTTCAAACTATATGATTTCTATTGTGTTCCATTTCTGCAACTAGACACGAGTTTGACCAGATATTACAGTGGCATATCCATATATCTTATGCTATAGTTGGCTGAGATTAAACTTCCTGAATTCTTACCAGCCAAGGTTGTTGTGGAACTTGCCAAGAATGCTTATGTTCAAGCTGCCGTGCTGTTGCATCCTTCATTTGTTACTTTGGATGATATCCGGGGTATGTATACAATAACTTTTCTGGGCCTTTCCCAAATTATTTCTCGTCTTTGTGTCGTCGGTCAAGAATAGAGTAGCACTTGAAGTGGTAGACAACTGTTCATCCTACCAATCTTGGTAGGAGGTGGAAGTCAATATTCCATCAATTTCCTTCCTCACATAACCTTCTAGTGGGTGGGGGGTCGCTTATTTTTGCTTTTCGTGGAGTAGGAGGGTATAATAAGGGCAGGAGTAATTTTTTTTTTTGTTAAAGAAATATTAACAGTTGGTATGATTTTCTGCCGTTAAGGTTCCAATTTCTGTACTGGGAGCTGAGGTTGACAAGTTGTCTCCACCGAAACTAGTGAAACAGTTCGATGAGGCCTTAATGCCAAATCTGAGGTAGGAAACCCCAAAAATTCCACTAGTCAACTTCATAATTTATGTTGTTTTCAGTTTCTATTTGTCAAATTGTACAGAAATAACTGCACTAATCTTTTCTTTTCTTGATTTGCCATAGAATTTTTTAGTAAATTGTATCAGATACATTATGTCTACGTACTCCTGAAAACAGCGGTGTCTTTGAAAAGGGAGGTCTGTATTCTCCCTTCAATTCTTTGAGCCAATGGTTTAGTGTCTTTCAGGTAAGTTATGTTTTTTTGTTGGGTAAAAGTTAAAAAAAAAAAAAAATGAAGCATGGTGGAAAAACTTTCGAGATTTACCACCACCATCCAACTTCTTTCATTGTGATTTTTTGTTTCAATGGTAACATGTACAGAAACCACCTTTTCAAAATTAAGCTGGATCTGGTTGATGGATTTCAATGAGCGAGAGGTTATTGCGATGATGCACTCCATGCTACATGATCTATAGATAGTAATATGCTTTGGCTAATGTCCCGGTAGAATTCTGACAATGGTTGAGGATTTTGCTTGCTGAAATTTCTTTTACTTGTTTTTGGTTGAGAGTCTTGACACCCTTTTGCTTTTGAAGTAGTGATTATGCTCCATAAATCCAAATGTGATCGGTGATGTAAACTAGTCGAGAAATTTATGATCTCTATTCTTTACAGGTTGATAGTTTTGTAAAAATATTTTCCGGCGTTGCACATGGCTGGACAGTGAGGTACAAGGATGAAGATGAAGCGGCCATAAAGCGTGCAGAGAAGGCCCATAAAGATATGTTGGATTGGTTTGCTAAGCATGTTAAGTGAAAAAATTATCAAATTGAGGAATAATTTGATGTGCGCTAGCGGGTCTTCTATTTCAGAGAGATGGGTAGTGTGATGAACTTGTCATTTGCAATAGATGAAATGTACTAAGATTATAATTTGGACTTCTTGTTTACGTTGATGGATATGCAAATTATGGAGACTAAATTTGATTTTATCATTAATATCTCTTGCTTGGATAATTGGATTGATGGTTTGGTTTTTGCAAACTAATATTGGACTTTTCATTCTTGTATGTACTACTGTTGGCTTTTTCAAAATCTCAATTGACTTCAACTACTGCAAAGGTGCGGGTACCAATTTTGGTATACTACTAATCAAGGGGTCTATGGGAAAATATTGTCATATAATTTGTAAGTGAAAACATGAACGCAGGTTTAAGAAATTACGTGAAGATTCATTAATGAATAATGGTCACACGATGATCATATTATATAGGTAAATCAAATAATTTGAGATTTTTACTAAAAGAACTTTACAAAAATTGAAAGACTAATTCATGTTTTTGGAGATAACCGTTCAAACCCATTCAAGATAATTTGGATATTCTTGAAACTAGGGGTAGATTCTGCTGCATTTAGTCATTTGATGAGAATCAATTAAAATTGGGAACTGCATGGATTAGTTTGAAACAAATGTTTCTTGGATAAATTTCAGCCAGACCGTATCGTGATATTCCGTTTATGTCCCGTCACTTTTTAGGGTATTAAAGTCATTTTGTTCATGATATATACACGTTGTATACCAAACAAAATGGTGATACTATGTGGACAGTTTACTAATTAACCATTTCACTGTGTGCGGCTTCTCTCTCTCTCTCTCTCTCTCTCTCTCTCTCTCTCTCTCTCTCCTTAATGCAATTTAATGCATTATATCAAACTCTCAAAATACAATTTAATGAAAAATACAAATTAAACCCTAACACACAATTTAATGCAAAAAGAACCCTCAAATTTGTTTTGAAACAAAAATCACAAATTAAGTCCTAAAACATAGTTTAATGAAAAAACTCCAAAACAAAATTTTTTTTTTTGAAACTAAAATCACCTTTAATGCAAAAACTCTAGAAAAAATTGTTTTTGAAACAAAAGTCACACAAAAAAAAACCTAAAATATAGTTTAATGCAAAATAAACCCCAAAATTTTTTTTATACAAAAATACATAACACACCATAAAATTCAATTTAACGTAAAAATTCTAAAAATTATTTTTGAAATAACAATCACAGATTAAGCCCTGAAATACAATTTAACTCAAAAAACCAAAAGTTATTTTTGAAAAAACAATCACAAACTAAGCCCTAAAATGTAGTTCAAGGCATAAAAACCCTAAATTTGTTCTTGAAGCAAAAATACAGTTAACGAAAAAAACTCTTAAAAAATTGTTTTTGGAACAAAAATTATAGATTAAGCCCCAAAACACAATTTAATGCAAAAAAAAAAAAACCCCAAATTTTTTTTTGGAAGCCAAAATCACAGATTACACCATAAAACACAATTTAATGCAAAAAAAAAACCCCAAAAAATTTCTTGACACAAAAATCTCGCTTTACCAATCTTGTAGAGAAGATGCAAATAATTTATATGAATCCTCCATTGGCCTTAATTTATGAGGACATTGAAAGGAACTATGCCCACACACACATACACATATGTATATATATATATATATAGAGAGAGAGAGAGAGAGAGAGAGAGATACGATTAAAAGTGGTGCGGTAAATAAGAAATGACACCAAATTCATCTAAAAGCTGCAACGTTTGTAGGTGAATTATTGGTCCATTTTTATAAGTCATCAAAGGGTTAATTTGTCAACAGGGTCAATCAACATAATTAATAAACAGCGGATCACCTGCAGGAGGTCTAGCTGTATTATTGTTCAATTTAGAATACAAATTCAAAAAATATCACTAGGCCGAAAAAAAAAAAAATCCTTATATAGTGTTTAATTAAAATGGACTCTCTCACAGGAGTCCAGAAAACAAAAATAAAAAATAATTAAAATAAAAATTAATTGTAAAAAAATTTATCATGTTTTTTTTGTTCGCCAAAGAACCAGGAAAGCATTTTTAAATTTATTTACTTACTTTGGTGGGCACAAACTTAGAGGTTATTTAACTCTTTTTCATTCACAGCCCCTCTCTCTTTACTGCGGGAATTTACATTTTTTACTACGAAAAGGCTAATTTAAACTTTAATCCAATTTGAAGATCTTTAGTCATGGTGAGTAATTTGGTAAGATCTCTGAATACGATTTCTTTGGTCCAAATTGGAAAATTGGTTATTTTCTTGCAAGAAAGATATTTAGTGGGACATTTATCCTGATTTTCTCATGTTTTCTTCCAAAGTAATCTAGAGAAGGAAAGATGAAATCGATTCTTTAGATTTTTCCGAAGTACCAAGAAGAAATGTTGGCCCAACCCATCAATTGGTAAAGAGACCTAAAAAAATACTCCATCTCTTGGTCATGAATTTCTATCCTATACACTGTTTTCTTATGTTATTTACTTTGCTTTAATTTATTTTTCAAAATTCAATTAAATTTAGGCAAAATAATTGGCAATGTATCTCATAACTCAAAACCAAGCACAAAATTTCAAATTACCCATTGTTGGTAATTGGTTTGTTTATTAACATAAATATAACTAGGCCCAATACAAATATGAAACATATAAAAAAAAAAGAATCCTTATATAGTAGTTAACCTCTGGTATAAATATATATCGATATCTATTTTATATACATGCTATTATGAAATCAACATCTAAGATTGATCAGAACTTGTCAAAGTTAATGATAAATAGTTTAAACATTTTAAGCTATTTATGTGTAATGAATGAGTGGAATAAATAATACATATTTTATCAAGTGGTAACTTAATTGCGCATGCACACCATATGCCAACTCTAGTATATTTACATAGCTAGGCCAAGTATTAGCATTGGAGCTAAACCTAAGCCATCAGTTTTAAAAAGAAAAGAAAGGAAGAAAAACCCTAGCCCCGTAAACAGGTTGAAGGTGAGAATGCTAACCCTAGCTCTCCCACCAATTTTATGGAGGACAAAGAGGGGAGTAAGAAGAAGAAGAAGAAGAGGAGGAAAGAAGAAATACACCAGACCAAAATCAGAACCCAGTTTTCCAAACATCCCAGAAGAGATCGTTCTGGAATTATTCTCAAGATTACCCGTCAAGTCTCTAGTGCGATTCAAGTGCGTTTCCAAGCAATGGTTCTCTTTGATATCCGACTCATCAATAACCCCAACAAAGAAGAAGGTTCTGGCAATTTCTGAGTCTGAAACCGGGTACTGCACATTTCACTCCATCGACGAAGAAGCTCAAGGGAAAAGGCTTCGTAATCCATGGAAAACCATTGCTTTTGGGTTTTCTCATCCTAGACCCGAAATCTTCGGTTCCTGTAATGGGTTGCTGCTCATCCGGGTCAACGAGGATCTGTTCTTGTGGAATCCCCTTACTGGAACTGGATACTGCAAGAAAGTTGTGTCATACCATCGCTTAAAGGACGATGACTACCGTATTGTTTCTGGACTCTGCTATGACTCCTCCGCCAATGAGTACAAGGCAGTAATGGCGCTTGCTCATCAGACTCCGTCCTACGGCGGTGAATTCGTCGTGGCCGTCGGTTTAAAAAGCAAGTATCGGTCAGTAGTTGGCTTCCGTTTTAGTCCCCGGACGGTGAATCCGGGGCCTGTAGTGAATGGACATCTTCATTGGTTTGTCTGTAAGGATTGTGGATTCGGTTCACCACAGCGTATCCTTTACTTCAATCCACAGACGAATGAATTCAGGAAGGTAATACGGTTTTATATATATATTGGTTACGTGAAGAATGGCTACTCTTGGTTTATGTGTAAACTAGCCAAGTCTAATATAATAGTGAGTGGTTCAAGTTTGATTTGTAAATTTTAACTTAGAAATATGTTCAAACATAGCTTGTTTAACTTTCAAATCGATTTTAGATACCTTGAAATTTTTTAGTGCAATGTCTTCAAGTTCGGCTTTTGTTTACTGAGCCAATTTGAAACCAAATTTTAAATAGTCGAATACAAGCCGAGTTCGAATAGCTTGATTTATTTTGCAATTTTATTCATATGTGATTTTCATACATGAGTTTGTCTTATACAAACAGATAATCAAGAAAACCTCTGAGATTATCTTCTCCCTTAGTTTTTCTACACCAACATAGTGCATCGTTCAATAAAAACATATTGTAGTTATATATTTTTGTTTTATATTCTTGATACTTCTGCACTTGGAGTGCACCCCTTTGCTTTTAAGAACAGTGACTATTTTTTTATATCTGTTGTTTTATGATTTGAATGATATTTTATAAACCTGATTTTATCCAACAGGTACCAATGCCAAAGCCTAAGCATGGGAACGGAGACACCATAATTAATTTGGGAGCTTTGGATGGATGCCTTTGTATGGCTCGCTGGGACCATTCTACTGGCCAGGTTGAGGTGTTGGCAATGAAGGAGTATGGTAATGGAAAATCTTGGACTAGTATGTTCATTGTATCGGGTTCGACCCGGTTCGATCTTGGTGTGTTATGGCCATTAATATGGTGTTCTACAAAGAATGGTGAAGCTCTAATGGAAATTCACAAAGGGGTCGATAAGGAACTGTATATGAGGGCATATAATCCTAATGAAAATTCGCACAGGGATATTCCAATTCCATTTCCACCCGAATGGTACTATGACGTCGATGCAGTTATTTACGAGGAAACTTTGGTTACACCTACTGATGACTACAATTGGCAAGAGGAAGAGCCGAGAAGGGAACCGATTTATGGGCACAGGGCTCCTTCCAGCTCGTCGCGAAGACTGGAAATGGGAAGGGGAGGTTGGTGAGTATGGGTTGGAATCTTTAAGAGCTTGATCAATACGCCCAAAGACCCAGATCTAACAAATGGTGGATAGCCGCAAAAGGAGAACCGACTGAGCGAATGTGGAAAATATGATTTTTTATCTCCTCTCCTCCAATCTTGAACTTCATTTACATTGTTTCAGGCAGCCACGAAGTGAACTTTCTTTTTCTTTTTTTCTTTTTCTTTTGGTTGAAATGGAAGTATTATGCTTGTTTTGTCGTTAATAAAGTTGATGGTTTGGTTTTGGCAAACTGATTTCATAATGGATGTTTCATTCTTATATGCACTCTTAGGTTTTTCTAAATCTCAATCAACTTCAATTACTGCAATGGCACAGGTGTGAAATCCTACCAAGAGAATATGCCGTGGATATGAAAATAGTACTAATCAAGGGGTTTCTCGGAAAATATTGTCGTATATTTTTAAGTGAAAATGCCAATACAGGTTTATGAAATTACGTGAAGATTCGTTAAGGATCCTGCCATGATCTTTTTATATAGGTAATTTGGAGATTCTTGAAACCATAGTTATATGAAAGGGAAATAGAAGGGAAAAATGATATGAGAAACAGAAGAAGACGTGGCCTAAAAAGTTATGAAAAACAAGAGAAGCAATGTGTGATATAAAATTACATAGGATAATTCACTGAATGGATACTGCAACAAAGTTCTCTCATTCGATTGCTTGATCTAGGACGATGGCTGCCGTGTTTTTTCTGAATTTTGCTATGATTCCTCCACCAATAAGTACAAGGTGGTAATGGCGCTCACTTATTGGTAGAGTTATAAAAGAGTCAAGTCGGAATGAACAAAAGGTTGTTCAAGCTTGATTTGGTAAGCTTAACGAGCTTAAAAATGTGTTTAAACTTAGCTCGTTTAACTTTTGAATCGAGCTCAAACGAGTTTTAATCGATTCAATCACGAGCCGAATTTGAATAATTTAAATTTTTTAGTGTGTATATGCTTATCAAGCTGAATTTGAGCCGACTTAAAAAAATTAACAAGCTCTAAAATATGTTCAAGTTTGGTTTGTTTACATAACAAGTCGATCTTAAACGAGCTTTTAATGAATTGAACACGAGCATAGTTCGAGTAGCTTGGCTCATTTTATAGCTCTACTTATCAAAATCTGTCCTACCCTGGTGTGTTAGTCGTGGCCGTCGGTTTAAGAAGCAAGTGTTGGACAGACGTTCGCTTCTAGGCGGGTGGGGGGTCGCTTATTTTTGCTTTTCGTGGAGTGGGAGGGTATAATAAGGGCAGGAGTAATTTTTTTTTTTGTTAAAGAAATATTAACAGTTGGTATGATTTTGTGTAGTCTCCGGACAATGAATCCGGGGCCGGTAGTGAATGGATATCTTCATTGGTATGCCTCTAAGAATGGTAGATTCCGTTCACCACAGCGTATCGTTTACTTCAATCCACAGATGAATGAATTCGAGAAGGTACTGTAATTGTATATATGCACTAAAATATGAATGTTAGAACTTTTCAGATGTTCTATTGCTGGTAATATGAGGCATTTATATTTTGATTCTCTAGCATGTAATTCCGTTAGTTTATATGTTACATTGGACGTAATTGATCTAGTGACCGTCTGGTGGAGTACTGTATTGTGGGGTAATTGATCCAGTATCCCTATATTATTAATAATAATTTTTGTTGTTCAAAAAAGAAAAAAAAAGAAAATATAGTTAAAAAACGAACACATAACCCTTTCTGGTTTGAATTTATCTACAAAATAGATAAAATCATGATAGATTTGATTAGATGAGCATGTTAAGTGAAAAAATTAAAAATGTGCGCTAGCTGACCCTTTATTTGTGAAATATTTGCAATAGATGAAATGTACTGATTAAATTTGATTTTGATAAAAATGCCCCTGACCCTTTATTTTGAAATAGAAGGGAAAATTTGTTTTTTTGATGTTCTATTTTACATAAATAAAATGACAAAAATACGTTTGTGACATAATTGTCGTTAACTCTAACAATTTTCATCTATTTTATAGTTACGTTCAAACCACAGAGAGGCTATATATTCATACTTCTAAATTAAAAGAGGGTTATCTAATTTTCGTTCAATTTATAAGAAAATGAAATATAATTATCCCTTGTATTATATGTATACATATATCGGTTACGTGTAGAATGGGAGATTGGTTCATATGTTATTTTCATACAATGAGTTTTACCTATACAAACAGATCAAGAAAAACTCTCAGATTATGTTCTCCCTTAGTTCCTTCACCAACATAGAGCTAGTTGTCCAAAAGCTATTCATGGTATTTTCATGTTTTTGTTCAATCATGCACGATCAACGAGTTATTCTTAATTTCTCTGCACTTGGAAGCATCCCGATATAGCAAGAGCGATAGTTGAATACACCACCATAATCTGTTGCATCGCGTTACGTGCTCAAAGGAAAACGCCTTTGTCAATAGCTTTATTGTCCTTCATATAAGTGATATTCTGATTTGAATAATAGTTTTTACCTGATATTGTCCAACAGGTACTGAGGTACCAATGCCAAAGCCAAAGCATGGGAACCGAGCGACCATAACTGATTTGGGGGCTTTGGATGGATGCCTTTGTATGGCTCGCTTTTGGGACAATCCAAGCAATCGTCAAGGCAATGTTGAGGTGTTGGCAATGAAGGAATATGGTAATGGAAAATCTTGGATAACTATGTACATCTATCCAGTGCGTTCGGGTTTGATCTTCCTGTGCTACGGCCATTAATATGGTGTTCTACCAAGAATGGTGAATCTGATCTAATGGAAGAGATGGATCTGTTGGATATAACTGCATATAATCCTACTGACAATTCTCATATAGATATTCCAATTCCCAGTCGTGACTATATCGATGCAGTTGTGTATGAGGAAAGTTTGGTTATACCTAAGGACTACAATTGGGAAGAAGTGAAAGAGCGGAGAGAGGAATCGATATATGTGGAATCAGAAGAGTCGGACTCAGACTTGGAAGGCCGGGCTAATGTTTGTGACGTGAGATAATGTGATTTTCTATCTCTTCTTCCTCTCCAATATTTAACTTCATTTACATTGTTTCAGACAGCTAAAGTGATTTTTCTTTTCCTTTTTTTGTTGAATTGGAAGTGTTTTGCTTGTTTTTGGGGTTAATAATCTTTGAATTAGTTGAACAGATCAAATATCACCATGTCTATGTTGTTGATGATTTTAAACTTTGATTTGTGGTATCCAGTCTTTCTCTTGTATATTATAAGTTGAAAACCATATGGATTTATTACTTTGGTACATATTACATGCTTGATGAAGAGAGTGGTGAATGTATATGTATATATATATATATATATGCTCAAACAGGCTTAGGTTATCAAAAGAGCTTGTATTGTGGAATGGGTGACTGGGTTGCACATGAGATTGGATTGCAGGCTTGAAGATTGATTCCAAATCATATCCACTGAGAAAACATAAATTAATGTTTTAAAACTTAAACATCCCATGATAGATACATTATTTTATAAAAGCTTTATAATGATATCCCACCAGTAATTTTCTTTTGGAACTCTATGCTGCTCAAAAGTATCTTTTGGTGGGAGCATTATATGAGTGCTGTTTCTCTTTACATTTACTTTGCTTTCTGCTTTGAACAGAATCTCTTTTTTAAAATGATAAACCGATAAATCATTGTTTGATTCCACAGAATTAGTCCTGTAATTGTTGTTAGGGCATACAAGTCATTCTGCCAATATTCAGGCAATTTAAATTCCAACCTACCCTTATTTTCAAATTTGGTTGCCCAAAAGAGAGTTGGAATAAGTAATATATCTACCTGTTATCTCGTATAGATAGGATTCTCTAATCCCGATGAGAGTAGAAGGTGGGATAAACAATATGAGAATTCATAATTGAAGATCAAATTACATAATTACCATCCCAGATATTTATAATTCCAAGATTAACTATCTTGTGATTCCTTCTACACCTATCCCATCCCACAAAACAAACGTGGAGCTTAACCATTCATATGCTTTAGCATTTGTTTTTGTTTAATGAATGGATCAAATTTAATACTAATTTTTCATAACAACCTTCATTCATCATATATATGCATTCCATGAGGCATGAAATAAAGAAGACAGAGAGACATATATGCCACTAATAACCATTCATCATATATATATATATATTTCTTTCCATGAGGCATAAATTAGGAAGACAAAGCGACATATATGTCACTAATAACTATGAGTCTTGTTAACGTGACACATTTTAAGTAAGTTTTGTCTGATCATACAAAGTGTTAAAACTTGTATTTTTATAATTTTTAACATTGAAAATATAATTATCAACATTGTCTACAATAAGACAAAATACACTTAAAATGCGTCATTAGAGCATATGTTAGTATTTGTCAATATATAGTTCCGTCCCTGTAAACTAAGAAAAAATATTAAATACAACAGTGATATCACATCGCCATACTTATGATGTGGTACATGGCTTGGTGTGTCACATCAGCATAATAACTATTTGCAGCTATCTACTGCCTACTCCTATTCCAGCTCCCACTCTTCTGATTCGTTGTTGCCCCTCTCAGCTCTTACTCTTCCTCTTCCCAATTGTAGACAGTATGGTCAGTAACTAACAAAACTCCCCTCATGCATAACTGCATCCATACAGTAACGATCCGTCGGAATTGGAATATACCTATGCGAATTGTCTCACGGATTACCTGCCCTTATATGCCCACAATCCAACCCTTTGCTGCAAACTTTCAATAAAGCTTCACCATCTTTTGTATAACACAATGGCACTAACTTATCATCCTGATTGAATCCGATCAAACACGAAACGACGAACATGGTAGGCCAAGGTTTTTCCATGCCATATTCCTTCATTGCCAGTACCTCAACATTGCCTGAATCACAATTGCAAGCCATGCAAAGGCATCCATCCAAAGCTCCCAACCCTCATTAGCAACAACCCATTACAGGAACCAAAGATTCCAAGTTGACAATGAGATGATGAAGTTCTGATTTCCCATGGTTTACGAACCCTTTTCAGATGAGCTTCTTGGTCGATGGAGTGAAATGCAAAGGACTAGTTTTCAATGCAGAGATAACGAGAACTTTGAGTTCGGGTGATGGAGTGGGATATCAAAGAGAACCATCCCTTGGAAACGCTTCTGAATCGCAAGAGAGACTTACCGGGTAATCTCGAGAGGATGTCAAGAACGATCTCTTCTGGGATGTTTGGAAAACTGGGTTCTGCTTTTGCTGTCAGGATTTTCTTCTTTCCTCTTGTTCTTCTTCTTCTTCTGCCTCGCCCCTTCCTCTTCTTCCATAAAACTGTTCAGAGAGCTAGGGTTAGCATTCTCTCACTTTCAAACTGTTTAGAGGGGTTGGAAAAATAGTCAAGTGGTTAGACTGAGTACTCGGTGATAATCTCTATTAAATGGTGATACGTGGTGGGTGAATACATCAGCAACTTGAAGTTAAGAAGTAATGAAAAGATTTTTAAGAAAACATACTATCAAATTTTTTCAAGTGATATTTTTTCTTAAAAATCTCTCTATTAATCTACTAACTTAGGTTGCTGATGTATTTATTTATCACATATCACCATTTAATAGGAATTATTATCGAATACACAGTATACTTGACTACTAAACTTTTTTTTTTTTGAAGGCTAGGGTTTTTCTTTTCTCTTGTTTGAAGAATATGGCAAGGCTTAGCTATCTGTTTATGGGCCAAGTTTCTCATTTTGAGGAGTTGTTTTGTGATTGACTTTAATTTGCTTTCCAATTTTACATATTGTTGAAATAAAAAAACAAAAAATTTTATTTTACCTACTTTGCTGTGAAACTAAAAGGAAACAAAAGTTCTTTTTCTTTAAGAAGATGCTCTTGATTTATATTTTTAAAAATTGTGCTTTAACAGTGAAGAGTAACGTGCATGAAGTCCCCTTTCGGCTCTACATTATAAAGACGTACTCATATTTTTATAAGCAAACTTATATATATGTAAGAGGTGAAAAGATTTTTTTTGGTTTGAATTCATGGGAATACCTCATTTTGACGTGGATAATTTTATTATTTAATAAATAATAAGTTTTTCTTATATCCTATTTATTCTAGAATTATTTACAACTTCCCTCTCAGGAGTCAGGGTTAGGCCCAAAACCCCTGCAACCACCTTAAAATTCAGTGTGTGATACTAAATCCATTTGGTTTGGTTTGGTGTACAAAGTGAAACTGTTAGTGTTTTCATTCAAGCTAACAGGGGCGTGTATCTCACTGTTTAAATCTTTGAATTTCGATTATTTTAGCTCTTATACAGGGTGTGCATAGACCTAGTTAGGCCAGATCCGTACTAAGACTGGTTATAAATTTTTTGAATTAGAACTGAACCCAAATCAACTTGAGTTGGTTTGGGTCAGTTCCATGATTAGGTTGGTTTAGATTTGTTCGGGTCGATTCTCTAATTTTGTATAAAATTTGATTAATGAACTTAAAAATCTAAAAAAAAGGCTCCGTTTTACAACTTCTAATTGTCAAATTTTCAAAAATTAAAAAAAAAACATACAAACAATCAACAATATTAAAGTGTCAAAAAAAAGTTAAATGCAAGATGTATATAAAATTTTGTAACAAATATAGATGGGGTTCTTGGATTGGTTCTAAGTCGGTTATGTGGGGTTGTGTACGGGTTGTTTTGCATTTCAAAAATATTAACTCAAAATATAACCATTAACAGACCCAAACCAAATGACTCATGGAGGCTACACTATTTTGATTCTCAAGTCTCTAAGCCGTCATAGTATTAAGATCTTTATTGAAGTTGATCTTTAGACACACTATATAAACCTAGCCCAAGTATTAACATTGTAGTTAAGCCTAGACTTCATTCTTCAAAAAAAGAAAAGAAAGAAAAACCCTAGCCCTCTAAATAGTTTGAAGGTGAGAATGCTAACCCTAGCTCTCCGAACAATTTTATGGAAGAGAAAGGGGCGAGGAAGAAGAAGAAGAAGAGGAGGAAAGAAGAAACCCACCATAGCAAAAGTAGAACCCAGTTTTCCAAACATCCCAGAAGAGATCGTTCTCGACATACTCTCAAGATTACCCGTCAAGTCTCTCGTGCGATTCAAGTGCGTTTCCAAGCAATGGTTCTCTTTGATATCCGACTCATCAATAACCCCAACAAAGAAGAAGGTTCTGGCAATTTCTGCCTCTGAAACCGAGTCCTGCACATTTCACTCCATCGACGAAGAAGCTCAAGCGAGAAGGCTTCATAATCCCTGGAAAACCATTGCTTTATATCACCGTCAACCCGAAATCTTCGGTTCCTGTAATGGGTTGCTGCTCATCCGGGTCAACGAGGATCTTTTCTTGTGGAATCCACTAACCGGAAACTGCAAGAAAGTTGTGTCATTCGATCGCTTGAAGGACGATGACTACCGTGTCGTTTCTGGACTCTGCTATGACTCCTCCGCCAATGAGTACAAGGCAGTAATGGCGCTTGCTCATCAGACTCCATCCTACGGCGGCGCATACATCTCGGCCGTCGGTTTAAAAAGCAAGCATTGGTCAGACGTTGGCTTCCGTTTTAGCCTCCGGGAGGTGTATCCGGGGCCTGTAGTAAACGGAAATCTCCATTGGTTTGCCTGCAAGAATGGTAGATTCCTTTCACCACACCATATCTTTTACTTCAATCCACAGAGGAATGAATACGTGAAGGCACCCATGCCGGAACCAAAGCAACGGGACGGAGATGCCATATGTTGTTTGGGAGATTTGGATGGATGCCTTTGTATGGCTCGATGGGAACATCCGAACAATTTTGAAGGCAATCTTGAGGTCTTGGCAATGAAGGAGTATGGAGTGAGAGAATCTTGGACCACCATGTTCATCTTATCGGATCCAACCGAGTTGCATCCAGATGTGTCATGGCCATTAATATTGTGTTCTAGGAAGAATGGTGAAGATCTAATGGAAATTCACAAAGAGATGGACAAGTTGTATATAACTGCATATAATCATGAAGACAATTCGCATAGAGATATTCAAATTCCAAACGATCATGACTATGTCGATGCAGTTATGTACGAGGAAAGTTTGGTTATAAACTACAATTGGGACGACGAAGAGATGGGAGAGGAACCAATATATGAAGAAATGTCTCCTTTAAGCTCTCCACGGGTGGTTGGTGAGTTGGGGTCGGAATTAGAAGATTCGGAGCCGGAGCCGGAGCCGGAGCCGGTGGAGTTGGAAGAGCCATAGGCGGTGGTTAGCCGGGCCTAGTGAGAGAAGAAATCTGGGAGAAAGCCTAATGCAATCTTTCACTTCATTTACATTGTTTCAGGCAGCTAAAGTGATTTTTTTCATTTTTCTTTTTTTGTTGAAACGGAAGTGTTTTGCTGGTTGAAACGGTAGTGAATGGACTTCATCATTGGTTTGCCGATAAGAATTGTAGATTCCGTTTGCCGCAGCCCTATCGTTTACTTCGATCCACATATGAATGAATTCGTGAAGGTACGGTTGTATATCTATACTAATGTATAAAGGGAGAAGACCGGTTAATGTCCTTCCAAATCTGTTTAGATTTGAAGCTGTGTTAGGTTTGTTACCTTCCACAATTGCCAGGCATAAAATGTTAAATTACAATAAATGTTATTGCTATTTATAATAACTGAAAGGTTAAGAAAGGAAAATCAATAAAATATCAAACACTCCACATTTTACCAACCGCTCCAGATTTATAAGGATTCAGTAATTGCAAGATTTTGAAGAAATATGAATTTGCAGGTTTGTGGGTTTTTCAAAAGTTGTATTTAATATGAGTTCTTCAAAAGTTATATTTAACGTGGGTTCTTTATGGCCTTTGAAAAATTTGCGAGTTAGTGGCTTCTTCAAAAGTAGTATTTTAAAGAAATCTTTCAAAAAAAGCAAGTTCTACACGAATCGTGTATGCCCCACCTCTAGTAAACACTAAAGTCAAATGTTGAACTTCCCAAATGTCTTCAATTGAGTTTTATTGCCGTTAATACTAGACATTCATATTTTGGTAGAGTATTGTATTTATATATACTAGAGGGTGAGTACATATAATGCATGTACAACTCTTCCACTTATAGCAGTTATAGAGACGTGAAGGATGAAAAAAACTAATGTCACGCCTCAATTTTTACCAAGCCATCTTGGCTCGGAAAAAGTCTGATACTTTTTCTTTTAGAACTCACTTTAAAAATAGACTAGTGCGACGGGGTTTGGACTTGAAATTAATTTGAATAAGGGTTTTTTTTAAAAGGTTTGGAGTCGGCACCTAACATAGTTAAAGATGTGTTCGGATACCTAAAACTAAGTGTAATCCGAAGACCAAACTTAAATTTTTCGAAAATATTTTGAAAATATCTTCTAATGAAGGTTTTGAAAAACAAGGTTTCTAGCAACCTTTTGAAAATGTTTTAAAGCCTTTTTGAAATGTGACTCCAGATTGATCTTCAAAATAAAAATCTATAGTCCAAGGGTTGGTTATGTACAGGAAAGATATCCTAAGATCATCAAGAGAGTTTCGAAAGTTTTGGAAACTTGATTAGGGATTTGAAAGTGCTATTTGGATTTGGAAAAGCTCTTGTGAACTTGTCTTCAAAAGGTTTTTGAAAAATGATAAGTGTCTAGTCATTTTGGATTGAGACAAGTTTGAGAGAACTTTTGAGAATATTTTTAGGGTCGAGTCGGGGCTTGAAAAGGGGTCTTAGAGTTAAAATATTGAAGCTAATTAACCTTGATTGAGCAAACTAGGGTTAAGATAACCTAGGGTTGGACCAACTAAGGTTAGATTCACCTAAGGTTAACCAACCAATGTTTGGTTAACCTAGAATTGGACCAACTAGGGTTGAATTAACCTAGGGTTTGACCACCTGGGGTTTGGTTAACCTAAGGTTTTGGGAAGGTGGTCTTGGAATATAGTTCAGTGTTAAGGTTGACCCTAATCGTTTGGAGATAGATTAGGAAAGTGGTTACATGTATTCACTTTGAAAATCTATGATTTTACGTGAGAAAAGATATGATTTTATGTTAAAAATGGAAAGATTTTATTTGAAATTGGAAAAGGAAAGCTTTGAATTGAAAAAGAAAAGATTTGATTTTGTTTCAAAAAGAGAAGATTTTGTTGCAAAATGAAAAGATTTGATTTTGTTTTCAAAAATAGAAGATTTGATTTTGTTTCAAAAAATAGAAATATTTGATTTTGTTTCAAAAAATAGAAATATTTGATTTTGTTTCCAAAAATAGAAAGATTTGATTTGATTTTCAAAAATAGAAGGATTTGATTTTTTTCCAAAATGAAAAAGTTTGAGAAATCTATGATTTTATGTGAGACTTTTTGAAAATAACTCAAGAGAGTTATGCACTTTTTGAAAATGTACTACGATAATGACTTTGAAAACTATTTTTTGATACAATGAGCAATAATGAAGGTTGGGAGACCAAGCTAGGGTTTCCCCGGGCATGAACTTCTAGGGTTTCAAGAAAATAACTCTTAGACCAAATTTTGAGAAAACCTTTGAGTATGAAATATAAAGAGATTTAGAAAAAACTAGGTTTTAGAAGAGGTGTTTTAGAGCTTGAAACCCTAATATCGACTTTGAGAGTCTCATTGAATATACCACTTTTCTTAAGAAAACCTTAACTATGAAAAAGTTAAGATCACCCCAAGATAATGAGTTAAAAAACAAGCTAGGATTTTGAAACCCTAATATGGACCTTGGTCGTCACTTTGAATATGTCATTTTCCTAATAAAACTCTAACCACAAAGACGTTTCAATCATCCTAGGATTGTGAGTTTGAAAGCAAAGAAATTGTAATCAATGTATGAACATGATAGTTAAAACAATGCAAAGGTTAATGAACATACAAGGTTCAAAGTCTCACCACAAAATCAAGAAGGCTCAAGAGCACACCATAGCTAGGTAGACTGTAGGAAGATTCCCAACCAGTGACCTTTCCAAGGCTTTCCCTAGACATAGATGATTACACTCTAAAAGTATAATCATAAGCCATTAATTTGCACATTGTTAGACTTAGATTGTAGTTAATTATCTTATTTAAGTTCAATATTTAATTAATTGTATTTTGTGTGTGCTTTGTAGGTTATATAAGCTAATAAAGGCAAAAAGAAAGCAAGAATAATCAAAGCGGGTTCAAGGTGAATAATTTGTTCATGAAAATTCAGACCCGTTTCAGTATTTTAGCCATAACTTTTCACTCCAAAGTCCAATTGAGCTGATTTTTGCGGCATTGGAAAGAAGACTTCAAGAGCTACAACTTATTGTCTAATGTGTATCAGCTAAATCGGCTTCTAAGGTAGTAAAAATCGAGCTGGAAGGTTACTAGGACGAATTTGTGAATAGTGCCCGTTCGAAAGGTGCGTCCGAACGGTCATCACCGGTCCGAACAGTTACTATTTATCGAACGGTTACTGTTCACTAGTCTGAACGATGCATTCAGACGCATTTCAGACGGCCGTCAGACGCACCGTTCGAACGGTATTCGGACGGTTACTATTCATCCAAATTGTATTTTTTGCGTCCGAAGTGGCGTTTTTATGATTTTTTGTAGGTTTTTTTGGGTAATTAGGATTAGTTCGAGCAAGGGGGAGGTGGGAGAGCTCCTCCAAGGTTGGTTTCTTCCATTTTTCTTCATTTTTAACTTAGATTTAGCTTTGTAATTGTAGTATAGGTGTAAAACTTGTAGTTTTTTTTCATTGTTGATTACTCTTAGAAATAGTAATCTTTTGGCTTAAATTGTTAGTTGATTAGTTGAATTTAGTGTTAATTTAGTATTCTAACTCTTAAAACGCGTTAAAACTCTTTTTGTACACTTCTGGCAGAAATTGGAGCTTAAACTAAGGCAAATGGGCAAATGTGGGGGTGACCGATCGATCGGCCGATCGATTGCCTGATCGAACGGTCCACGGAACGTTCGATCGGCCGATCAATCGGTGATCTTGTGATCGATCGGTGATCCTCTGTTTGACCTTCTGTAGCAAACTTCAGAGAGGGCGTTTTTCCGATCGATCGGTTGTTTGATCGGTGACGTCGGAATTTCCTCAACAGACTACACAGAAGCAAACTTCAGAGGGGTCGGTTTTGGGATCGATCGGGCGTTCGATCGCCTGGACCGTTCGATCGGGCGATCGATCGACGGATCGATCGGTCGTACACCGATCGATCGGTGTGTACAGACTCTGCTTTTCTATAGAGTATAAAAGCTGTATGTTCGAGACAAAATGGGAGATAGGTCATTTTCTGTAGAATGTGGACGGGAAAGAAGCTCCAAAAAGGGAATTTTTGTTATCTTGTAAGGTTTTTAGTTAGATTTATTCTTAATGCTTTGTATTTAATGTCATTTATTGCTTTTGGATAATTGTAAATGAATGCTTTATATATATATATATATGAAGTGAATGATTTTCTCTCATTTTCTTGCCACTTTCCCTCATTTTCTTAGTAACCAAACACTAGTTCTATATAGTATAATGGTAGATTTGTCTTATTTTATGCTCTTTGACATGGATTCTAGTAGCTAAATACTTCTTGGATGTGGTTGTGAAGATCCACCAAGTATTTTCAAAGGGTTGAAAATGGGTTGTATGAACTTTAAAGTCATATCCTCAAAATTATATGGTTTCATTTGATTTAGCATGAGATTCATTAGAAAAACTTAGATTCATAAGCCTTTGGCAATATTTATGCACAAATCAATATTTGGTATAGGTATTGCACATGTTTAAGGTTTGATTCTAGGGTACTAATTATAGATTCTCTCTTTATGCTCAATCAAACAAAACCCACATTTTTATAGTCGACATTTTCCGAATCAAGAATCCAAGGTGTGAATCTTGATTTGAGTTATAAACCTTTCATTGGAAACCCTTGTTGTGAATTGGTGGATCAAAACAACCATGTCCAAGCTTTTCTCCTTAATTACATAAAACTAGCTTTTGTTATCTTTATTAGTCACTAAATTATTGCATGAAGCATAGAACCACCATCATCTCAAAACCAACATATTTTCAGTCTCTTTTATGTTAAGAAAAGATAAGAATTTTCATTTGTAATCCATTAAGATAAGTACCCGTGCTAGTTGAGCTTTGTTACTATATTTGCAGAATTCCCTTGGGAGAGAACGACACCGGATCCTCCAGTTTTACTACAAGCGCGACCTCCGTACCCTTGCGGAATGACTCCAGTTGAAGCACATCTGGAGGCATGTCAATTGTATTATATTTTCTTTTACTTTCTTGCACTTTCTTGCATTTTCTTTGTAACCAAATATCTTTAATATTAAAGTAAATTTTAGATTTAAGTCTCTACATGCTTTCTTTACATTCTTACATGTTTTTTATGATGTATTCAAGTAGCTAGAATTTGTGTTGGGTTTAAATGTGAAAATCATCCAAGAAATCCAATGGTTTCAATTAAGGTATCTCATGTATTAATTGCCATATTTTCCTAGATTTTGAATTCCTAGTAATTCCATATGGATGTTTTAGAAAATCTAGGTTATTGACTAAATTTGGGGATTTTCATCACCCAAATCGATAGTATTAATTTAGGAGTTTTTACTAGAAAAGATCTCCATAATTGCTAGAAATTAATTCTTATCAATTGATTGCAAAATAACTTAGAAAACCTAGGTTATTGACTATGTTTGGCTAATCAATGCACAAACCACAAATTTGGTATTGACTAAGTTAAATCGATGGTATTAACCTTTAATTCCCCATTAAACATGTATGTAATTTCAATTGCTTAAGAATAATTCGATTTTCAAAGCTAAATCCTCCTAATCAAACACACTTAAATGTTGTGTTTGATTTGAGTTATAAACCCCATTGGAAACCTTGGATGAAATTGAGTGATTGGATCATTTGAGCCCAATTTCCCTTTTAATTGCTTTAAGTTTAATTTCAATTGCCTTAATTTAATTGTTTAGTGTTAATTGTCTTTATTTTCATTGCAATAGATTAGTAGTTCATAACAACCATCAAAAATCCAAAACATTTTAGGTCTATTTTATTTTTTCATTTTATTTTAGATCTAATTCCCCACATAATTGTAATCCAATCCTAGGTTAGGTTAGTGTGAGTTGAGTGCTAGAGCCTATATTTGGCTAGCTCCCTTAGGAGAGAACGATACTGGATTACCAGTTTATATTTCATCGCGACTCCCGTACTCTTGTGGGGTGCTAACTCTATTTGTAAAAATACCGCATTTCGGAGGCGAGTCAATAGACTCATGGTTCTCTTGTTTCAAGCATGCAAGAAGAGGAGGTAGAACATAAGGATTAAATTAAAGAATAGTTCAAGTGGACTAGGAGGGAGAAGCGAGAGAAGAACATAAACTTAAGGAGAAAACCCTACCTTGCCTTCAACCTTCTTCAATCCTTCAATAAAGGCTTTGTCTTGGACTTGAGAGGCATTCAAGAGCTTTGAAAAGGCTAGAAGTGACCTTAAATTGAGCTTGGAAGCTAGGGCTAGAGGGGTATAGGCTAGGGTTTGAGTATAGGGGGCAAGGGTGATTACACCCTAAAAGTGTAATCATAAGCCCTTAATTTGTACTTTGTTAGACTTATATTGTAATTAATTATCTTATTTTAGTTAGATATTTGTTTGAGTATGTTTTGTATGTGTTTTGTAGGTTATATAAGCTAATAAAGGTGAAAAGAAATCAAGAATAATTAAAGCGAGTTCAAGACGAATAATTTGTTCATGAAAATTCAGACCTGTCTCGGTATGTTGGTCATAACTTTTTACTCCGATATCTGATTGAGCTGATTTTTGCATCATTTGAAAGAAGACTTCAAGCTCTACAACTTTGCGTCTAATGTGCATTGCTTGAATCGAACTTTATGGTGGCCAAATCAAATTTTAAAATTTCTGCAGCTGAACAGTGTGAATAGTACCCGTCTGAACGGGTACTGTTCACCGTCCGAACGAACTTCAAACGAGCGTCGCACGGACCGTCCAGACGGTATTCGGACAGTTACTGTTCATCTAGATTGTGTTTTTTGCATTCGAAGCGGTATTTTTTAAGATTTTTTGTATAGTTTTTGAGGAGTTAGGGTTTTTTTTAGCAAAGGGGCAGCGGGAGAAGCTCTCTAAGGTTATTTTTTTCATTTTTCTTCATTTTTAGCTAGATTTAGCTTTGTAATGTTAATATAGATATAAAACTTGTAGTTTTCTTTCAGTGTATTATATTTTTTTTCACTTTCTTTCATTTTCTTTGTAACCAAACATCTTTAATATTCAAGTAAATTTTATATTTAAGTCTCTACATGCTTTCTTTACATTCCTACATGTTTTTTATGATGTATTTAAGTAGCTAGAATTTACATTAAGTTTAAATGTGAAAATTACTCAAATAATCCAAGGAATTCATTTGGAGGTATCTCATGGATTAATTGTCATATTTTCTTAAAATTCAAATTTCTAGTAATTAGGTGTGGAATTTTAGAAAACTTAGATTATTGACTAAATTTGGAGATTTTCATCACCCAAATTAATGGTATTAATTTAGAACTCTTGACTAGAAAAATACCCAAACCCTAGCCTATGCCTTTCCTAGTGTCATTATCACCCCAGAAGAAATTCCTATTCAACTTGTCAATATTTTGGGTTATGCTTCTAGGTAACTCAGTGGTTTGCATGAAATATATAGGCATGGGTGAGGACACAGCTTGAACAAGAGTAGTTCTACCTGCTAAGGAAAGAATGCTAGCTTTCCATCCAGCAAGTCTTTGCTGAATTTTTTCAATGATATACTGATAGTGGCCTTTATTGACTCTTTTATGAAGTAAAGGGACCCTTAAGTATTTTCCTAGGTCTTGGGTAAGTGGGATACCACTCTAAAAGCTTAGAGCCAAAACTTGTCATCTAGGAAGATTGGGGGACATAAAGAGTTTAGATTTTTGTAGGTTAAATTTTTGTCCAGATAAGTCACAAAAGTTAGTTAGCACCTCTTTAACAACATTGCAATTTTTCAGAATCAGCTTTAGCAAAAAGTAAGAGATCATCTGGCCTATACTCAAACCCTAGCCTATAATCCAATTTATACTAGGAAGGAGGCTCTATGGACTAGAGTTTTGAAAAAAAAGTATCTAAAAGATTATCAAGTGTTTGACTAGCCTTCTAATAGAAAGGCATCACATATTTGGAAAAGCATCGTTAGAAGTAGGGAATTACTTAAAAAAGGGATCAATTGGATTATTGGAGATGGTAATAATATCTCAATTTGGCAAGATTGGTGGTGTGGTGGGCAAACTTTGGCTTTCAAGCAAAATGAACCTAATCTATCTAGATCTCAAAAGGTCAGCAGCATCATCATTAAGGAGAATGGAATACTAGAGCTATTCAAAATATGTTCTCCTACTCTAATCTGGAGGACATTTAAAAAATTCAACTATCCAGGTTTGTCTCTCTCCCTGACACTCCCTCATGGGCTGTAGCTTCAAATGGTAAGTTCTCTATAACATCTTCTTATGATCTCTTGACTGTTGACTCCTTAATACAGGAAAACTGGAAATGGCTGTGGAAGTTAAAAATACCCCCAAAGCTCAAAACTTTCACAAGGGTGGTCAAGCATGGGAAACTACTGACCAACCAAATGAGAGTCTCAAGAGGAATGACTGATAATGACATATGCCCCAGATGTAAAAGCTACATTGAAAATTTTGACCACCTATTTAGAGATTGCAGGAAGGCTAAAGATATTTCGGTTGCCTTGAGAAGCAATCAGTGGTACTATAAGGAAAGAGAAAAACCATTCTTACTCTAGATTGCCCATAGTTTAGAGAACAATAATGAAAGAGGAGTGTTCAAACATTGGAATACCATTTTTGCTACTATTATATGGCAAATCTGGAAAGATAGGAACAAAGAAGTGTTTAAGAACACTATTTGTGACACACATAAAAGTGTAAAGCTAGCAACTAATAATGCCCAGGAAATTGATGGAGCTTTTAGTCTCACGAACGAGTTAAATGAGCATAAAAGACCTAAACTGATCAAGTGGAATCTTTCTTGTGCAGGTACGCTAAAACTTAATATGGATGGATGATGTGGGGGCTATTTAAGGATGAATCTGGAGTCTGAATCCATGGATTTTTTTGAAAAACTGGATGATTGTACAAGCATAGAAGCAGAGCTTTACGGAATATACAGAGGTTTGACTATAATGCTTGAGAAAGGAATCTATGAGGTGGTGATTAAAGTAGACTCTGAAGACGCCATGAACCTCATACTTGAAGGTTTTGCAAATCAATTCCCCGATAGAGCCCTCATTGAATATTCAAGATACCTCTTAAAGTGCTACAGAATCACACTTCAGTACACATTGAGGGAAGGGAACAATTGCGCTGATAAATTGGCTAATACGGGAACTGATCAAGCTAAAAGAATTGTAATTTTGGATGACCCTCCTGCAGAGCTTAGGCCTCTATTTGTGGGAAACATGTTAGGATTTGAGTCTCTAAGAGCTTAGTGTTTTTTTTTTTTTTTTTCTTTTCTGAAGTATAAAAAAAAGAAAAGATTTTTTTTATCTGTTAATTTTCTGATTTGAATAATGTTCTATACCTTTTGTCCAATAGGTACCAATGCCAAAGCCTAAGCATGGGGACTGAGAAAAGAGAACGATTTTGGGAGCTTTGGATGGAGGCCTTTGTATGGTTCGCTGGGACTATCCAAGCAATCGTGAAGGCAATGTTGAGGTGTTGGCAATGAAGGAATATGGTAATGGAAAATCTTTGACAACTATGTACATCCTATCCAGTCCGTTCGGGTTTGATCTTCCTGTGCTCTGGCCATTAATATGGTGTTCTATAAAGAATGGTGAATCTGATCTAATGGAAGAGATGGATATGTTGTGTATAACTGTATATAATCATACTGACAATTCTCAAATAGACATTCCAATTCCCGACTTAGATTATATCGATGCAGTTGTGTATGAGGAAAGTTTGGTTACACCTAAGGATTAAAATTGGAAAGAAGAGAGAGAGCTGAGAGAGGAACCGAGAACCGGCCCGGCGAATGTTTGTGACACGAGATAATGTGACTTTCTATCTCCTCTTCTCCAATCTTTGCCTTCATTTGCATTGTTTCAGACACCTATGAAGTGATTTTTCTTTCCTTTTTTTTTTTTTTGGGTCGAAATGGAAGTGTTTTGCTGGTTTTGGGATTAATAATTTTTGAATTAATTGATCTTTCCAGATATCACCATGTCTATATTGTTGATGATTTTAAACTTTGACTTGTGGTATTTATCCAATCTTTCTCTTGCATACCATTAGTTGAAAACCATATGGATTTATTACTTTGGGTACATATTACATAGTTGATGAAGAGAGTAGTGAAAATCTATATGCATATGTATGTATATATATGCTCCAACAGGCTGAGGTTTTCAAAGAGCTTGTATTGTGGAATGGGTGATTGGGTTGCGTGTGAGATTTTTTAGTCTATAGTTATACTTAATGGCCTAAAATGGCCTGTAGGATTGGATCATCATCCAACATATTTATGGATCGACCTCATCCATGATTGCAGGCTTGGAGGTTGCTCCCGAATCATATCTACTGAGAAAACATAAATTAATTTTGTAAAACTTAAAACATCTTAGAAAAATTAAATTAACTTTGTAAAACTTAAAACATCCCATGATAGCTACATTATTTTATAAAAAGCTTTATAATGATATCCCACCACTTCTTTTCTTTTGGAACTCAATGCTGCTCAAAAGTATCTTTTGGTGGAACCATTATGGGTGCTGTTTCTCTTTACATTTACTTTGCTTTCTGCTTTGAACAGAATCTCTTTTTAAAAAGATAAACAGATAAAATAATTGTTTGATTCTACAGAATTAGTCCTGCAACTATTGTTAGGGCATATAAGTCATTATGCCAATATTCAGGCAACTTAAGTTCCAACCTACCCTTGTTGCAGATTGGTTTGGGGTGCAACTTGAGACCAAAGGGATTGGACTACAAATCTCGTGTTTGGTCTTTTTTCAATTTTGGTTTTAAAAAAGATAGTCGAAATAAGCAATTTAAATAAAACATTTTATTCTGTGCACATAGGATTCTCTGATCCGAATAAGGGTGGAAGGTGGGATAAGCAATATGAGAATTCGTAATTGTGAAGATCAAATTATATAATTACCATCCTAGATATTTGTAATTCCAAAATTAGCTGTCCTGTCATTTCTCCTTTACTTATCTCATCTCGCAAAATAAATGTTGAGCTTAACTATGCATAAGCTTTGGGATTAGTTTTGTTTTACAAATGGATCAAATTTAATAGCACATAACAACACTCATTCATCATATATATATATATATTCCATTAGGCATAAAATCAAGAAGACAAGACATATATGCCACTAATAACTATTAGCAACATATAAACCTTGAAGAAGGAAATCTTTTTGGTCTTTCTTCAGAGAATTATATGTTATGACCAACAAGACTAACAGTCTTATCAAATGGCTACTGAGTTGCAAATTGTGCAAGATTTTATATCAAATACCCCAAAATCATTTTGTCATGATGATTCTTAAATGAGCAAAAAGTTAACCTACCTTACCATATTTGCCATATTGAATTGGACCCAACTTAAGATATATATATTAGCAGAATTTTTTGTTATTTTTTACAATTTATGGAGTCAAAACATGCATTGATAGTTCCTATTTAAATGGATTTTGGTGTTATTGTATGTGCCAGGAAGGCACAAAGAAATGACTTTGTCCAGTAATGTATACTTGTCAATGTGTGGTGGCTGTCTAGTGGTCTCTTATCACTACCCAAATTATATTGGAGATGGGCCCTTCTTTTCCTCCACAACTGAATAAACAAATGGAAAAACAAACAAACAGCAGAAAAAGTTATTGGATTAGGATCAAACCAACTTGAAGAAACCAATGATTAGATAAACAATAGAATAAGAAAAATGATCTGTTTGGCAACCCTCAAATGCATGGCTTTTATTTAGCTCCAGATCATGAAAGTTAGGTCAAAGTGTATGGGTGACATATCCAGACTGTGCACTACTACTGGATTTGAGCATGACATTTCAAACATGGAATTCACCAATCTTTTCCTATAGGAGTTGCAAGAAAGTTACACCTAAACGAATACTGATTAATTTTTCCCTTCCTCTAGCACTTTCCACTTTCCCTTTATATATAATTTAGCGGAAAAAAAATTTAATAGATACAACCTTCCCAAAAAGAGGTTGTGAAGAAAATAATTTAAAAATCTTCTATTATCAAATGGGGAAAAAAAGAAATAAAGAAAAAATACATATAAAAGTCAACCCTGCAAGAACTTCAAAAGTAATCAGACATAGACATCCTAGAGTTAAAAAAAAAAAAAAAAACAAATAAATAAGAGCAATGGCACAAAGATAAGAAGCATGCAAGTAACATTTTATTTTGGAAAATTACCTAAAAGTCATTGAAAACTTAAATTACTACTTGAAAGAAATATATAAGCACATATTATCCTAATATTAACTCTTTTTTTCAAAAACTATTTTGGATTTATGTATTTTATATTTAACAACGAGTCTTGGCACAGTGATAAAGACTAAAGTTTTTTCATAAAATTATTTCATAAAATTACATACGGGTAAGACCGTACATTTAGCAATCTTTTAATATGATTGAAAACAATAATTAATATTGAAATTATGTATCTTTCATGAATCAAACAATAATTAATCCAAATAAATTGGATGGTCAATATTTTGTCTACGAGGGGAACAGCTTAATCCACACAAAAGGCTTTTGCGCTATCACAGTCATCACGCGGCGGGCTAGCTGGTCCACTTGCCCCGGAGGCGCGTGGTGCCACGACTAGGCCAGCTAATTGACATCGCGATCTTTCGGGTCTTCGGTGAGGCATGGGACCCACACGACAAGCATCAGGCAACAGGGGGCGAAAGCCCGTGGAATAATGAAATTCTCATTTTTATTATGTATCCTCAGCTTTTTTTATCCTTTTTCTTAATGCCCCTGTTATTGCAAATTATTACAAATATGCCATTCATGCAAATTTTTTTTTTATTTTTCTTCTATAAAGTTTTATTTTGACTAAAATATTATTGCTTTTAAAAGAAATAAATTCCCAATTTTTTTTGTAATTTAAGGTGGATTTTCTTATACTTCACGTAATGGATAGCTTAATTGAGTTGAATATTTTTAGAGGAAAGTTATGTTTGACTAGTGACTTTAAAAACCTTCACTCAAAAGTGAAGGCTTTCTCAACTAATGGTTTGAGTGGAGGTTTTCTGTGCTATATTTGCCTAAAATTAATTAACAATTTTTAGTAAACAAAGAAAAATAAATAAAAAAATTAAACAAAAGCAATGTAGTTGGATTATTACTTTTTTTTTTTTTTTTTTTTGTAAAGAATGATGTTGCTGAATTAGGATATTTCACTTTAAGACAATACAACCATTAAGACAACTTATAATTATAAAAATATCATCATCACATCATTGTGATTAGATTTTATGTATAACTTTTATATAAAATTAAAATTTTTCATGTAATAATTGTTCCCACTTGTATTGTTTCACCCTCCCTCACTCAACATAAGCTACAATTACTTTGTATTCTATGCTATATGTATGCATTATGTAATATTATGCATCCTATTATTTATCGTTACATTCATCCTATTCTAGCAAATAGCAAAAGATTGTTATTAAGGTATGGGAGTCTGCTTCCTCAAAGTTCTCAGGTTCAACATCTCTTAAATGCAATCACTTATTGGGGCTACTCTTGGAGTCTTTGATCTCGTAATTACTTAGTTTGTATGAGATAGGGGATTACACAGTGTTCGAAATTAGTTGTGGTGAAATCAAGTTGGTGGTGCACGCAAGTTAATCCAAACACTCGATAATAAAAAGAATAAAAGATTGTCATCATCTAAGCTTATATGAATTTGTAGAAATGGGAATAGAAAATTTGCAACAAGAAAAGGGGGGGGGGGGGGGGGGGGGGGGGGGGGGGGGGGGGGGGGGAGGGGGGGGGGGGGGGGGGGGGGGGGGGGGGGGGGGGGGGGGGGGGGGAGCATATATCATTAGTTATTCCATACTTCGCAAATATACTATTTTCAGAATATTGCATTACAAAAAAAATACATATATTGGTTAAACCAAAGATTCCCCTACCTGAAAGGCCATGTGATGCACATGCAAACCTACAGAATGATGCTTCTACTATTCAATGGTGATCACCATCAAGTTAATTTGATGTAACCTTTGTTTCTCGAGAAGAAATTGTGGGATTAGTAAACCAAAAAAAAAAAAAATCTGTGAGTAGATTTATAGTTTTATGTTTCGGTACAATTTTTGTTCAGGTTATGCAAAATAGAGAGTCAAGATAAGCAATTAAGACATTTATTTTATTAAGTCGAGATTTCCTACTGCCCTTATTCCATCTGGCAAAATAAACATGACTTATGTGATGCATTAAACGTCCAAGTAGAAATAGCTTTCTTAAGCCCTCAATTTTTTGCAAGACTTTATCCCACTCAAGCTCAGCTAAACTAAGATCTTAGACCAGTTACAATTTGGGTTAGAGCATTATTATAAAATCTAAAACCACCTAAAATAAAGTTGTGAACAAAATATTAAAAATGATTAGTTCATGCAGTTGATTGTGCGTGTACATAAAGATTAATTTTAAGTCAAATAGTTTGGAGGCATTTGTACTAAAGCTCTCACTTTATAGCAGAGTTTAGAAGAGTAATAAATAGACAATTTTACTCTCCTTTTTTGCAAAAAGCCAATCCGATAACAAAATGAATGAAAAAATTAGTCTGATTAGCTCTTTACGTTTATACATGGACCATAAGGTATGCATTATTCCAAATCCCAAGAGGATAATTTACTAATTATTCATTTATTTGGATCTACCCATATGCATTAACACTTATTAAATTTATTACCAGCATTTTGTCGAACTTTTGTATTATATTATAGACACAAATGATACGAAACTAGAGATATGAGAAATGTTATATGTATGCAGCACTATCTCACATGTCGAGAGCCTATTTTCGAGTTTTGAACAAATGAAATTTATATTACAATACGACAACTCTATATTATAACAATTTTACTGTTGTATTTAAAAGCGTTGTTTTTAACCTTACTCATACTCTTCATCCCAATTGCAAATAAGTTCAATGAATCATAGTATTATGTGTAAGTCAACTTAATGAGTGAAGTCTTTTGGCAATTATATCAAGAATATTGCATTAAATCAATTTTTAGTAATAATGTCAGTCTTAAAATTTAGTGAAATAGAATTTTGTTCTACAACTAAAATTAGTAAGGGTGGGCCAAAGGCATTAAATATACAAAATCCTCCTTGAAATTTATTAAAATGAAGCTTTTAATCCAATGGCAACTTTCGTACCTGTCAAGTGGCATATAGGTCTTTTCACCAAAGATATATTTTTTACACAACAAAAGAAAACTCTATAAATTATTCAAAACTTCTAATTTGCTTTAAACAGATAAGATAATTATATTTCGTCCCTTCTTGTTCTTCTCCCAACTCTGTCCCTTCAACTTGAAGCAGCACTCACCATTCCCCTCTCTCTCTCTCTCAAGATCCAACGTATTGTTACTCCAACTCTTTCTCTCTCTAAAACTATACACTTTGCGTCCCTTTCTGCAACTAATTTTTAGGCAGAAAACCAAAGGGTTTTCCAATTTTTTGGTCTGTATTTGCATGGTATTAGAGATTATCGCCATCTCAGATCCTCCGCTAAATATAGCGGAACAATTTAAGAACCCCAAAACAGTCCATCTCCGATCTGGAATCTCCCATTTCCAGCTACCCATTTCATAGTAAATTACATTCACCTCCAAATTTAGGGACTTCCGCCAAAATTTATATTTTATATACGTTTCATTTCATTGTGTATCCTTTCATTTCCGTTCAATTGCTACATACATAGCAATACCCTTTCTCTGGATTGAAAGAAGTTTCCATTTTTTACACCCCAAAAGTTTGTTTATTCCCCTACTTTGTGTTGAACTTGGGGTTTGTATCTGTTGAATGGTGTTGTAGCTTGAGGATTTTGTGCTACTTCGGTGTTTGTAATTTAGTTTGGGTCTCAAGTTCTTTGTGTTTTGGATTTGTTGTAATCTTGTGATCTGGGAAGATTTTATTTTTAAATTTTTTTTTGGTTTGATTTGAGTGCAAAGTCAACTTTTTAGATCCTAGCTTGTGATCTATCTCGGTTGAGCTCTTGTTGCTTTGAACTCTGGAGGATTTGGATGCTCCGTTGCTAAGATGCAGCCTGATCAGCGTAAAAGGGTAATTTCTATCATTTCCATACATACATATATATATATATATATATATACAGCCGTTCATATCTATGCATTTAATGTATGAAGATAATTATTTGTGTCTATGTTGGTTTGTTATAGCTGATATTTATGGGTCGAGCAAGGTCTAATTAATAACTAAGGACTGAAGAAATGTGTCTGTTTTTGTTAGTTACTGGTTAATAATAGCAGTAGCAGAGCTCTCTCTCTCTCTCTCTCTCTCTCTCTCTCTCTCTCTCTCTCTCTCTTATATATATATATATATATATATGTTTACGCATCCACACACATATATAGATAACTCTATATGGATATGAACACAGATTCAGGACTAGCAATGCCTGCTTTTTGTAGATGTGTTGAAACGGTTTGGCATGTGTAGGTCTCAGCTTCTGTGCCACATTCCTCTGTTCCCTTCCCATTTGTATCTCACTAAGGATATATTGTTCTGTACGAAGTTTCGTATTTGCATGTCCTGGATGTAACTTTTATATTGTGGATCGAGTATACTTATCAATATATATATATATATATATATATGTATGTGGACGACAGGAGCTTTGAGCAGGCTGATGGATCCCTCTGGCAATTTATGGCAGTCACTCAATTATGTTGAACAGAGAGTGGAGGGGAGAAAGTTGTGGCAGTCCGAGAGAGAGAGAGAGAGAGAATAGTGAACTGGAAAGGGATAGTTTACGTTATAGCCTGCGCTAGGTTATATAGGTTAAGGGACCTAGGAGGGCATGCCAGCCTTGTGAAGAGCATTAGGTTCTCAAAGGTGGTTGGCTCGCGCCCTAAGTCTGACAATATGAAGGGAAACTCTTCAGTGCCAAACTCCTAGGCGTGGTTGGGGAGTCTGGCTTAGCTTTGCAAAAAATGCTTTTGTCTTCTTGTTGGTGTCTTCATCTGAGCCTCCTTTAGTGGATGCCTCTCTCTCTCATATGGTTAGAGGGTGAGTCCCTTGAAGGGATGGATGAATGCCTTGATGAACCCACAATCTCTAGCCACTAATTCACAAGTCTCTAATGATCCCCCATGGGGTTATGGGCTATCAGACATCCATAACCTTGGCACAGGCCCTAAGGGTTTCTTGGTCCTGCTCAGGAACCTATTCTGGTGGGGGTGCCGCCTTGGATCAAGATGGAGATGAGCCTGGGAGAGGTAGTAGGTCTTTGTGGAGAAATGCAAGGCATGGATAAATATACTCTGGTGGAGCCATATTTTCTATTGGGTTATATTGCATTGGCTTAAATGCTTTGACATTTATGTCCTTGAACTGACTGACAGAGTTAATTGCCTTTATATTGACATTTTGCATAGGGTTGGCTTCAGAAAAAGAAAATTGTGATTTCTCAATGCATTTTTCTATGTCGAGGCTGGAAAGTTATCTTACATATCATGCATGTTGCATTGCCCAGTACAGAAGTTTGTAAATGTCACTGAATGTAATGGCATGTGTGAAGTCCAATTTAAACAATTATGAGGCTTTGTTAAATGTGGCAATCAGAGTATTCTGCAATAATTTTACTCCAGTGCTATGGTTCTCTTTAAGTGCATCTATTTTGAACCTGTGATGTTAATATTTGATAATATAAAGCATGGTTACTTAAGTACCACACAATTTGCCACATGTTGGTGTAAAGTGCATCCAGCAGGTTGCTTCATTTTCGGCTCACATTTTTGACCATTCATGGAATTTTGTAATGTGCCCATTCAGGTATCTGCAGATGTAGATTTTTTCACGGAATATGGCGAGGGGAATAGGTATAAGATAGAGGAAGTAATTGGCAAAGGAAGCTATGGTGTTGTCTGCTCAGCGTATGATACTCATCTTGGGGAAAAAGTTGCAATTAAGAAGATTAATGATATTTTTGAACATGTCTCTGATGCAACACGCATTCTTCGTGAGATTAAGCTTCTTAGACTCCTTCGTCATCCAGACATTGTGGAAATCAAGCATATCTTACTGCCTCCTTCCAGAAGGGAATTCAAAGACATATATGTCGTTTTTGAACTCATGGAATCTGATTTGCACCAGGTTATTAAAGCAAATGATGATTTGACACCAGAACATTATCAGTTCTTTCTTTATCAGCTTCTTCGAGGTTTAAAGTACATACACACAGGTCATATGTTGCTACTATCTGATTAACTCAATTTTAGGGCTGCCTTCACTTGCCTGGTTGTACTACAAATATTTTGTGACATAGCGTATTTGAAGATGTATAGAACTTACATTCAGTTGCTAACTTGTATTGTAATTTGTATGATATTCCTGATTCTTATTTTTAGGATTTTTAATGAATGGTTTTGCAGCAAATGTCTTTCACCGCGATCTGAAACCAAAAAACATCTTAGCAAATGCTGATTGCAAACTCAAGATATGTGACTTTGGTCTTGCAAGAGTAGCCTTTAATGATACCCCCACAGCTATATTTTGGACGGTGAGTTTATTCTTATATGTTTCTCTGATTAAGTTTTCACCCCCTTTAACTTCTAGTTGCTTGAGGGCTTAGGTAAGACACAACATGCACATGTGCTAACACAAAGACTCACTAGCATTTCCTCTGTTGATAATTGTCTTCTTTGATGTGCTCATAGGACTACGTTGCAACAAGATGGTATAGGGCTCCTGAATTGTGCGGATCCTTTTTCTCTAAGGTGCAAGAGTTACTGCCAATTTCGATTCCTTGAAGCAACATGGCATTTGACAAATCAACGTTTTGCTGCCGATCTACTTTTAAATTAGCTTCTGAAATTTAAATTTTGTTATTTCTTCCCATTATACGGCTGCCATTACAGCTGATATCTTCACTTAAATATTTATCTATTTCCCTTTTCCAAGAATACACCTGCATGACTAAAGTTTAAGTCATATTTCCGTCTGTAGAATGTGTCTGCATTTTATGAAATAAATTAGAAGTCGCATTTTAATGAGCAAACCTTTTTATTGAATTTATTATCTAGCTACACAGTTACACCATGATGAAAGCTATAGAAAAAAATTGCAGTGATGTATTTGCAAAATTAAGAGGTGTAATATTTTTATTTATAAATCAAGAAGATGATAAAAAATATAATCAATAAAGCCAATGTTTTGCATTCTTGAGACTTTGTCTAAGGAAACCAATTCATCTACCAGAAATGAAAATTCTCCGTATACTTATACAAATATTGGCTTGAAAATGAAAAGGAAAAAATAGAGAGAATAACTTCTAAACTTGTTAGTTCCTTAAATATGCCATTAACTTTGCAGACTTTTGGGTCATTTGTTTTTATTTTGCTGTAAGTATCTTGATCATTATTTTTATAAATTAAAATTAATGGTCCAAAAGTTTGTCATTACTATATACTATACTACATCGCTGTCTTCCTTGTTATAGTTAATTGTGCAATTTAATTAACTTTAACTTGGACATTTAAAATCAAAATTCTTTTGAATATATAGTAAATGGATCAAATGAGATTCAGTAGATGAACTTGGACAAGCTTTCCTATAATGTTACTGTTTTCTCATGCAAGATTGATGAAATAGTGGACAATATTTTTCACTGAAGAACAGTGATATACTGATCCATATGTTTTGATATTGTAAACTGATACATTGCTCTCATATGTGATAACTCACCCCTTATTTTAAATTTTTAAGACGATATGTTTAGATACTCATTTCCTTCAGTTATACCTTCACCAATATATTACTATACATTTCTGTATATTGAACAAACTTGAAACCATGTACAGTAGTAACCATGCTGTATGGATGATAAGTCTTTTGTTTCTAACTTGAATTCATGGTCTATCTTGTTTTCAGTACACACCTGCAATAGATATATGGAGCATCGGTTGCATATTTGCAGAACTTTTAACTGGAAAGCCTCTGTTTCCTGGCAAAAATGTAGTCCATCAATTGGACTTGATGACAGATCTGTTGGGAATACCATCTCCTGAAGCCATTGCCAGGGTCTGTTGACTATGATAAATTTGTTCTCGTAATGTAAAATTATTGATTAAATATCCGAGTGATTGTACTGCACATATATGTATTTAGTCTGTTTGCTCAAACATTGAACTTATGCCTACAGATACGAAATGAGAAAGCTCGTAGATATTTGAGCAGCATGCGGAAGAAAAAGCCTATTCCTTTCTCCCAAAAGTTCCCAAATGCAGATCCCTTTGCACTTCGTTTGCTGGAAAGAATGCTGGCATTTGATCCCAAGGACAGACCTTCTGCTGAAGAGGTACTAGATGTTCCATTTTATATGTTACCTTGTGCAATGCATATTTCTTGTCTAATGGTGCATATTGTTGTTGCAAGTTGTTAGGCTCTTGCAGATCCGTATTTCAAGAACTTGGCCAGGGTTGAGAGAGAACCTTCTGCTCAACCAGTTACAAAAATGGAATTTGAATTTGAAAGAAGAAGGGTGACAAAGGAAGATGTACGAGAACTAATATATAGAGAGATTCTTGAATACCATCCAACGATGTTGAAAGAGCACTTAGAGGGAGCAGAACCTACAGGCTTCATGTATCCAAGGTACTCTTATCAAAAAACGGTAGCTCTAAGGTTCTCCATTTTTTCCGCAATGCCCTTCCCTTACTATCACATGTCAATTTACGTGACTTGCATTCTTGTAAAACTTTATTGTTACTGAAGAAACATATAATACAAGTGTCCCTGTTTGTTTTGAAGAAGATCTCTGTTTGATTTGATTATATAAAAACGTTATTTCATTCAGCGGGGGAACCTTCAGTCATTGGATAACCAAATTCAAAAGTACTTCCTCCGTCCCATTTTATGTGCCATGGTTGATCATGCATAGTTTAAGAAAAGCATCTTTTGAACAATAGATTTACAAAAGTGTTCTTTGCCTTATTTGAATTTTTTGTTTTGAGAGTTGTGTTTGTATTTAAAATGAACATCAAAAGGTAATATGGGAAGAAGATGAACAACTTCATAAATTTTAAAACTAAGAGACATGTAAGGGGACTTCCAAAAAGTAAATAAGTCATAAAATATGCGTGATCATGTATGTAGAGTAGGATGGAGGGAGTAATAGATATGGGTGGTTAGTAACTTTGCCCAAGTGCAGGTTTTTGGTTGAAGCAGAAGGTTAATCGGGTAGATATCCTTGTTTGAAATTCTCAACGGGAAAGATATACATTGCATGCTGTTCCACTTACCTACAACCTATGACCCTAGAAACTTTATCGGATATGTTAGTGCTTTCCTTGGTTCAGATAAACAGTTAATACCTAAAGAGATGATAGCTGAACTGTAACGTTTACACGTAATATAAAACAAAGAAGACTGATCCCTCTGATCCGTAGCTTCACTTTCGAGATGTTTATGCTGTGAGTTGCTGAATTTTTAAGCAAGCAAGTTATTTGCTGCTTGACAATTAGTCATGAAATAAATTTCTTGTACCATGTGTGTGAAGTTTAGAGACACCATTGTAGGACCATTTAGGAGAATGGGGATTGTTTTAGGTCTTCAAGACAATACTCTAGGACCAGTTTCTTTCCTTTTTTTATTGGAAAGTAAAGCTGTTGGAACACCTCTTTTTTTAAGGCATCCTTGAAAAGACCCAAGTTTTTTCCCTTCCTTTTTTTTATTGTCCTTCTGTTTTCTTGGTAAGGCCCATGTTTACCAGAAAAGCATGTCGTTTGTTTTCATCTGCACTGATAGAATTAATGGAATTTTTTTCTCGTCTTAACTCTATTTTATAGTGCTGTTGACCAATTCAAGAAGCAATTTGCCTACCTTGAGGAGCACTATGGAAATGGTGGAACTGTTGCTCCACCTGAGAGGCAACATGCATCATTACCTAGGTATCATCTTTAATTAACGCTTTAACATGCAGCTGTACTTTCTTTAGGGCATCTCCGAATCTCCGAATGATTTTTTTTATTATTTCATATGTCTGTCACTGCATCATTCCCCTCTACTGATCAGAGAATATGATGCAGGGCATGTGTATCATATTCGGATAACTCAATGCAGAATTCAGCTGAAGTCACAAATGATCTCTCCAAATGTTCCATCAAAGAGGTTGAAAAGCCGCATATGGACAGGACTTCAGGGATCCCTATGACACGAATGCCTCTCCAAGTTCCCCCAAGTATCCAAGGTGTGTAAGTTCTTATATGATCACCTATTTTATTCACAATCATCATCAATTTGATTGGAACATTTTTATACCATCACTTGTTGATGAGTGCTTCTGAATTTTCTATTGTTCCCTTGTGATTGCCTTCTGAAGGGCTCATCAAATCCAAATACTCTCTCTGGCAATGCACATGCACTGTAGTGGATCTGCTATGGTGAAAGGAATCTGTAAAAATATGCTTCTCAAAATTTTATTACAAACCTGTTATCTGTACTTGGATTGTAAAACCTTCACATAACACAGCTGTTCAAAACACCTTCTAGAATTTTCTTTATTACCAGTGTTTGAGGGAAACTTCTGAGGGGAGGGCCAGATAGGACGGTTATGTTCAAACTTCCGACGAAATTATGGTAAATTTGAACGCAGAAAAGATTTGTGTTAAAAGTCCTTTAAGTAGTGTACAGCAGGTTGCGAAAAACTAAGTTGGCCATATCTACTAGATTGAAGATCTCAGGATGAACTTATGTAGATTCAAAAGATTAACTTAGCATCGTTATGAGTTTGTCTACACTTTTATTTTTGGCACATACATGGAAAAGCAATTTAGATTGAGTTACTGTATTTGCTAATTTCTATTCGTGTGTGTATATATATGGAGAGAGAGTTGGTGGATTGACATAATAATTTTCCAGCCTCTAATCTATGATATGGCATATCCAATGTCCTTCAGCTGTATTACTAGTTCCCATCTTTTGGCTTTGTTGGGAGTTGTTGAACTAGGAGGATCACAGCAGAGCACGACAGGCTGTTCATTTAAGAACATCCTTCACCTCATCATTTTTTGACCTCTTTTTATTTTTATTTTATATATTTCATATAATTGAGGCATACAAATATTTCCATCTTCATGTACATCTGGAAGTTTAATGTTTGTATTATACTTGCATATATAGTTGCCTTTGTACCTTAGGTATATAACTGCTATTGCGCACATCTCATTACTTGGTTCACGCTAGTTCTTAGAATCTGACTCATTTGACAATATATGACCTTCACAGCAGGTGGTGCTGCAAGGCCTGGGAAAGTGGTCAGCTCAGTGTTGCGGTACAACAACTGTGGAGCAGCAGCAGTAGCAGCAGAGGGTCTTGAGCAGCGAAGGATGCTTAGGAATCCAGCTGTTCCAACTCAACATGCTGTTTCTAGCTCTTCATACACAAGAAGAAACCCGGCCTATAAAAGTGAGAGGGGAGAAGATGGAGTTGAAGGATCCAACGGGCTGCAGCCAAAGCCTCAGTATATGGCAAGGAAAGTGGCTGCTGCTCCAGGTGTATCTGGAAGGTATTGATTCCTTGATGTGTTTTTGCTCACAAATTGTGGCAGACCCAGCTGCCGGAATTCCATGTTCGACTGGTGGTGGGGGATCTCTAATCACCTCCCATCCAAGACTGATTGGCACTCATCAAATGTGAGTGGAGATTGTATCGCTGCTATACACAGGTTGAAAAGACTAATATACAAGAGTTTTGTTGGTGAAATGGATTGAAGTATGAAAAGGGTTTTCATGAATTCCTGCCCATGAGAGCTGCTCTGTGATCCAAATCAAAGATGATTGAGGAGGTGAATATATGAACTGGGGAGCATTGGAAGTGATATCATTTAATTATGAAGTCATTTCTGTTTCCCTTCCATTCTTTGCTAAACAGGTGCAAGTGTTTTTTTATAAACTTTTATTAGAACTTTAATATCAGCTAGTATATTTTCACAATCTATATTGCTTTGTACCATAAATAAGGACCTTTGATTTCAATCCACTTGAACACAATGTTGGGTGGGAGAACATGTAGAAAAAACCCTGCTGAAGATTCAAATTTGAAATTTATTTTATGGGTTTTCCTATAGAAGCTCAGTCTAGCTTTCCATGGCGCCGTCAAGTTTTCCAGCTCCTGGGTAGAATTACTTGATACTATATATTTACACTGCTGGATTGAAATGCTTGATATGTGTATGTGAAGAGAAACATCTCATTAGTTTACTTTTTCCATGTGGATAATTGATTTTGAGCTACATATGAAACATCTCATCCGTTAGTGATCCAGAATTCATTGCTAGAATACCCACAACCTGCTTGATAATTGATTTTGGGCATTACCCCACAACCTGCTTTGCAGTGAACAATTTTTGGAGGCTACCCTTCAGTATGAAGCATAGAGTCAGTCTAATAAGCAAAAACAGATCCTCAACAAGCTTTGGATCATTGCAAAGTTGTAACACATATTGTCTGCTAAACTGCATAGCTTTGGATCATTGCAAGCTAGTGATCAATTCTAAAGACTCGAGATGCCATACGGTTCTGTATAAATACCAGAAAGGAAGACTACTCATTTAAATACATACACTAAGAAACACAAGAAAACCACTGACCTTGTTTCCTATATAAATTTTAAGTGAATAGTACAATTCAAAAATAGCTAAACCCTATAACCTCCTTCAATCAACGGGCAGTGAAATGATGTGTCGTCCTTGATCAGTATATCCCTTGCTTCACTCGCCTTCCATTCACGTCACTACCATCTAGCGTGGATTCAGGAAGATCAGTATATCCTTTGCTTCACTCGCCTTCCATTCACGTCACTACCATCTAGTGTGGATTCATTCCTGAATCCGTATGAAATGACAGAATGCTCGCCAAGTGTAGCTACATATTCCAGCAGTTCGGTCAGGACAGAGGGGCAGCTCTCCTTCAAATATTCAAAACCCTCAGTTTGCATCACAGCTGAAAACAGAATCCATCAATTATATCATGATACATCCAAGAGGGGATATAGATCAGTCAGTTAGGACATTCAATCACTGATGATGAGCTTTCCGAAACAGTCGGCTGCTCTTTATTATTTCCGTATCCATCAAGAAGGAGAGGGGGGTGGGGGGAATTAGGCACAACCACACTACATTTTATTTATCTATCTTGTTTTTGGGTTCACAGCAAGTAAACAAGGTGGAGCGAGCCCCCTAACAAAAAGGTTGAGAAACAATCTCCTAACCACTGCATCTGAAAGGCCAGTCAAACAAGATGCTACTGGCTAAATATGAATGGTAATGCCGAAGTAGTTCGATTGCAAGTTGAATGAACAAAGAGAAGCTACTTCTTGTCAGGGCAATCCCTCCCCCTCTCTCTCCCTCTCTCTCTGACACAGATCATGATGCATATATTTGATTTGAAGCATGCTTTTTCTTCCTAAAGTCAATATAAATGCATTTAATATTTATTATGCATTTCTCAGCCGAATAAACCATGCATGACGAAAAACGAGTTCAAAATGATGTGACCAGACTCCCATCTAATAAGCAGGTCATGTCTCTGTTTAGAATATTGACCAGTTATGTAAACAGGTCATGTTTGGCTTGCCACTTTTTCCATGTGGCCTTCAAAGGCGACGAACATAACATGCTGTAGCCCATTGCATCCCTAGAAAAAGCTATCCTAGAAGCCAGCCAGCTAAAAAAATACATGTAGCTATCAAGATACAGCTTCTCTCAAACAGTTCAGGTCAACATCATATGGTATCATTCAGGTAAAAAGCAATTTTCTGACTTTATTCTTTTTTGCTTAGAAGTAGAAGTATGTTTGATAACAGTTCAGGTAAACATCACAACTTTATTGCCTTTTGCTTAAAAGTAAACGCATGTGTTGATAACAGCTTTTCAAAGGGATTTATGTGAGGCGAAATGGACACACAAGCATGCATATGCATATCAAAACAAACAATAACATATATACAACTCATGTGTGAACATAAATAGGTGTATAGAGTATGTATATGTATATAATGTACATTTATTGGTGCATGGGTCTATAATATGCATTATATATAGATTTTTATAAGTATATATAGCGGTATGTAAATGCACACATAATAAAAGTATGTATATACTACTGTAAGAGCTCATGTTAGTATAACTACATATATATACATATATGAGTTTGTAAATACAAATTTAAGCATATACAAAATTTGTGTCCATATATGTGAATATATATGCATGTCTATATAAACATGTTGATTCATGTATTCATGATTTGGTGAACATGAACCCCGAACTACTGAGAAAAAGCAAATTTTTTGCTTTTAAGAAAAGTACTTTTTTTTGCTGTTTTGCTTTTCAAAAGTACTCTTTTGGGTGTGCAAACCAACACTTTTTTAAGGTTTTTTTTTTTAAACACTTTTTTGTTTTTGTTTTTTTCTTTAAAAAAAACCTTAAAAAAGTGTTACCAAATAGTACTGCATCTTTCTAACCATATTAAAAGATGCAAAAACAAGAGGGCATCAACAGTATAACCTTTCAAGTTTTCAGGTAACGCCACGAATTTAAGACAAACAGCTTTCAACTGGTAACAATGGTGCTGCTCTGCCAAAGCCAAAGTTGTTGCTACAGTGTTAATGGCAACATCATCACAAAGTTTAGCTTCACAGAGCAATCTGAGTCTATCAAGCCCATATCGGTCTGCTGCTGCAAGCAGATGCTGAGCCACCAGTGTAGAAGCCCACTTAGAATTCAGACCCGCAAGCTCTTGCATGTCAGGGAGGGAATCCCAGTATATAAAATGGAGTAAAGCCTGCAAATATCAAACCAGCCAAAGATAGAATAATAAGTTATTCATGAAAACAGACCTTTTACCCATGCAGTAGTTATGGGATCAACTGGACTGTAATAACAGTTTCTTCTGCCTGAGAGAAGAACCATAAGAGAGGCAAAAGCACAACTCACACTGAAAACAAGATAACAATGCTACAGAAACCAAAACATAACCAAGTAAAAGAGTCCAAATGGAAGCACAATAAGTATCTCTACAATTCAATCCACTGCAAGATCAATTCCTTAATAGCAAATTCATTTTCACTAGGTGAATGTAGCCACAGGACCCTCAATTTCATTTCACATACATCAAAAAGCTTTTCCAACCCATATCACCCACAACCAAGCACACCAAACAAAATCTAAAAAGGGAACCATAACATTTAATTTTTCCAACAAGATCGAAATCCACGGAAAAAGAAAAATCAATCCAGTTCAGGACAATTATGATTTTTACAGAATAAGGGATGCAAATGGATAAGCATTGGTATCCAGGCATGGAATTGTCAAGATATTTAGTAAGCAGGTGCCCTGCTGCAGATAAAACGAGTAAAATTGTTACAGATTAATTAAACTGAATCAATGACGAAGATGACTAGTGGTAAAAAGAAAAATATCTTTTCAACTAATTCTGTCAGAAATTTGCATATATTATATGAAATAAAATGTTGTTGTGTTAAGACACAGGCAAGATGCAATATCAGTACTGGCAGAAAGGAAGAGAAGCAAGAGGAAGGAAACCTTTGGAGGAGTAAGATTTGTGAGCAAAAGCAGCGCCTTTAGGAGAAGAATCCAGGTGAAAATCTGAGGATATAAAATCATCCTGTACGACAGCACAATTACACACCTAACAGAAGTGACCAATCATAAAAACTACCTCTTCCTACAAACCTATACAACATACTGAGTAACAATTTCATACTACAAAAATATCATTGATTGCATGCTTTCAAAGCATAGTAAGAAACTAAAAAGAGAACTAAAACATTCACCTCTCAATTATTCAACAAGCAACCATTTAGTCTCCACCCAGGAAAAAATAAAATAAGAAAGAATAAAAAGAGGAGAAAGGGAAAAAACAAAAACAAAAAAGAAGCAACTTTACCAAAGAAGATGGTAAAACTGTGGATATCAACTCCTGATGATCTCTAGCGCTTTGTGAAGTTTCCACCTAACAAACCAAGGCAGAGTGGAAAGCATGCTTTTCATGCCTGTTTATACCTAGGCTCATTATTAGGGATATCAAAACAAACCGGGCATCCAGGGTCCTCACCTTGCCCTGCCCCTACCAGGAGGGGTATGGGAAGCTTGAATTCGGGGTAGGGGTAGATATGGGGACTCTAAAAAAATCTGAGCTGAGGCAGGGTTGCGATTTGCTCCCCCACAACCCCATACACTGCCTCCACACACAGGCGACCCTGATGTTGCTGAAGTAAACATGCATTTCTATTCTCTCCTCACAAAGATCGAATCCCAAATCAGCTGCAAGTGGGAACAAATGGCCTCTTGTAAGCCTTTAACAGGCTAAGCCAAGTAATTTATGTCGTTCATGTTCTATGAGCAGGCAGTGTAGTATCGAAATCCACATGGCTTTAGCTGGAAGTGTAAAAAATTTATTAAGCTTCTTTGGTTAGCTGCTATTAATGCATGTCTGACCTACTATTGACAGTGACGCATCATGAATTTTAGTTCAAAATTTTAGAAAGCTACATGCCTGGATGGAAAACCATTTCCACCCCAATTAAACTTTGTTTTGCCCCATGCCAAGCACACGTGCGGTTGGTTTTCATGTCACTTGTGCCTAGACTGTGTTACGTGCCAGGTTTGATGGCTCAATGACACCATCTCGGGATTTTAGCACCTTAAAACCTCGAAATGGCAGCTTTGACAACTCAAACTGTCCATGGAGTGTAAAAATGCTTCAGCTCCCAAACCCCACTCTGCTAAAGGTTTGGTATTTTTTTCCCCAAGGGCAGGATTAGGGAAAGGGGTTTCCCTGTCCCAAACCTGCACCAAAGCTATCCCTACTCATGATGCATATGCTTAAGGGAATCTCACTTCTAAGTGTAAACACATGCATCAACAAGAAAAGGGCCAAGTCCAGTTGTCACAAGGCAGACAACGGTGGGCTCAACCCAAGATGCAATTATAAGGTTTTAATTTTTACTTTTCCATAATAAAAATGCTTTTAGTTGCACATTAAGGGGGAGGTGACAAATGGCCCATACCAACATAGACGGAGGCAAGGACAGGGCACCCCCTCCTTTTTTTTCCCTCCTTAAAACCTAACAAGTAGTCCTTGTACGTTACTGTTACGTGGCTTCCCCTCTTTCTGTATATCTACTATGTGGCTGCCCCATGTGTTACTGTTATATGGTTTGCCCACACCCAAAATCTGAAGTTTTTTAAATATATGGGAGCAATGGCCAACCGCCAATGGTACATGACTCTTGACTTTTTCACCTGTTAAACTTCAAAGATTCCTAAAATATTTAATATACAAATGTAGCTTTGAGTTGCCATTTTATCTAACAAATCTAATTGGCCAGAATATCTGAAGAAATAGCCAATTAAAACAATTACTTTCTTTTATGTATTTGTTAGGGATTAAAAGTGCCAAAACTAATACAAGGTGAAATTTTTTTTATTTTTGTTGTTTCGTACATTGGAGGGCCAAGGCCCAAGCGGAGGGAGAGGGGAGTCAAATCCATGACCTCAATTGTGGGTGGGGGCACCACTACCATTGGGCTGGCCCCCCTCCTCACAAGGAGAGAAGTTTTATGCATTAGAATTCTACTAAGAAGCACAGACATTTCTAAGAAATTACCATTTCCTATTATTCTTTTTTTTTTTTAAAATTAGACACGCTTCGAACATTTGGGGGACAAGTATCCATCACTTAGAGAGACGAATGAAACATATTACAAGTTTGAAAAAAACTACTTGTGATCTAATGATAAAATAAAAAAACAATGTGGATTTATGCCTATTAATTCTCCTCTATTAGATATTTTAATTTTAAAATTCTAAAACCCAAAAGTTTTAATTAGTTTATGAATAGAGCTTTCTAAAATAAAATTAGGTCATTTTGTTCAACTTCTTTGCCAATGTGTAGAATATCAAAATGATTCCTTTCTATGTTAAATAAATAAAATATTATTTTCATGTATAAATATAAAGAGAGTATTTACTTTGTGTCATGTGGCTATTGTGGTGCCCTGTTTTTTTTTAAAATTGACTAGTTAGCATGTCTATGTTTTTTTTGTAATTAGGCTATATGCAAATAGTCGGCCCAGTGTCAGCATGTCTATGTTTTTTTGTCATGTGGCTTGCGTATATAGGCCCCGTGTCTGCATCGGTACTTAGGAATTCCAAATAGTCGGTTCTTTCTTCATTGAGGAGAAGAAGAAAAAATAAGGCAGAAATATGGGATAACAATGGATGAATGACAACTTGGTTACTTTTATTGCGAAATATGTATTCAAGACCACTGACAACGAGATAATCATGCAATAGATCTGCAATATGAAATCCCATTGTTGGAATTGTAGTAAGCCTTTTGTAGGAATTCAAAAATAAATAATAGTAATTTTTTATATTTTTTGTAATTAGGCTATATGCAAATTTCTTATTTTTTAAATGACAAACTTATGTTTCAATTGAAATTTATGAAATTTGTTTCTTTAAAGTTTCTTCTTATGGGGACGATAGGGTCATGGGTTTGAATATGTACCCTCTGAAAAGTATGATTATCACTCAACGATTGCCAAACTAGTCAAAAAGCAGATGGGAGAGTTAATGACAATCACAAAAAGAGAGAGCAATTAACTAGAGAGTCTGTGGGACCACTTGTAGCCCAGATATCTAGAGGTAGGTGAGGTTTAGCCCAGCAATACATAGATGACCCACATTGAATTCCTTTTGTCTTCTCCTTCATAACATCCTTTCTCTTGATGTATTTCAATGGAGATGGAGATCTTTCTCTTGTAAGACGGGTCAAGGGGCAGGTCCCTCTAAGGGTCTAGCATCTTAACAAATCCACTAACTCTAGCCTTCAATTCATAAGTCCTTGATGGCCCCACATTGGGTTATGGCTGCTTGGAGATGCCATGACCGCGTGACACCTCGAGGGGATGAGTCCTAGGGCTCTATTTAGGATCCAAGGAGTGGAGTACACTTGTAAATGCTTAATGGGAGGATGCCAAAGGGTGAGATGAAGAATCCCTTGTGAGGAGTCCCTTGAGGCCAGGCTGAGGGAGGCCTTAAGTGGAACCACTCGAGAGGCTCTAGAGCTTACCTCTGCCCGGGTTTTGGCACTAAGGCACTGCATACATTAGCTCAACTTGTTTTGACAAGTGGCGAGCTGAGGGGAATGATGTGGTGTGACTGGCCCCGTGAGCCCTGATCCCACATACTACACTTCTCTAATATTTATTAAACTTGTTTGGGATATTGCTTTTGACCTAAAGAAATTCCTGGCTCCATCCCTACCTGCCAGACCCCACTCTAAATCTGCTTCCACCTACATAATTGATCTTCATGAACTGAAGGCAGCATGTACAAAGAGTGAAAAAAATTTACTAACTCTAGTGGACATAATACGGGTTCGCAGCATAATTGATACCAGTACTCGACATTCTGTATAAGCTTTAACCACAACAATGTACAAGAACTAACAATGTTCATATAAGTGAACATGTGCTAACACATGTAGATGTGACTAGACTACAGCAAAGATACAACCAGAGACAGAAATATACAGAAATGCATGCCCACACACAAGAGAGAAAGATAGCATGCATATATTTGTATACATATGTACATACACACATCCGCATATTTTCTACATATATGGACATACGGACTACACATGTATATGTACACATATGAGAGTGAGAGAGAGAATGAATAAATATTTATCTGCAGATTTAATAGTGACAATATTCCATATCAGAATCAAAAAGAATTACGATGGCAGAGTAACGTTTCACAGTTTAATGAATCTTCCACTTATTTGATGGGATCAAGCATGGATGATTGTCATAAGAGATTCCCAACATAAAGTCCACTAGTTTAGGTAACCACAGTGGTACATGCATGTTGCGCCAATTTAATATACACTAATTTTGATAACTCATCAGCAGTCACATGAGTGCTAACAAGTACAAACTAAAAGACAACAAACGTTGGCAAATCCTCGCACATATAAACAGGAGAGAGAGAGAGAGAGAGAGAGAGAGAGAGAGAGAGAGAGAGAGAGAGAGAGAGAGAGAGAGATATTTAAGAACCTTAAAAACAGGAGCCTCTATTTCCTCAACTTTGATGCTCTCAGTGTCATGGTCCTTCAGTGGACCAAATAGTTGTGCCCTGAACACAGGAGAGCGTGCTGCAAGCACCAACTTGTGTCCAGCAAAGATTTCCCCATCAACTTCAAATTTTACATCAGTTCCCTCCCCACTTTCTAAGAGCCTCCCAAAATGCTGGCCAATGTCAGGTGGTGGCAATGATATGGTGTAAATTTTAGGTCCCTCAGTATGTGACTTAACAACACCAACAGTGCATTGAATCAAGAGGCAATCATCTTTAAGATAGTCTGATGTTTCTAGTGCAGTTCGTTTGAAAAAGCGTTTATAACCCCTGCGATGCCAAATGGATCCACAAATCATATTGTCTATTCATCCATAAAAAATTTGGTGATCTTTGCAAAAGCAAAGGAAAATTTTGAGTCAGGAAAAAATGATAATGGAGTTGAAGATTATTTAAACTAGTTCAATAAAATTAATGAATAAACCCTCTCAAACAGGAGACAACCAGAAAATATGCAACTGTTATTTCCATAAATTACCCGTTCATCTGCACCAAAATTTCCCGCCCCATATATAGGAGCAAGGGTAAACAGTACAAGAATAGAAGCCGGAGAGCTGAAAAACAATACCATACTCCAATCATGGGACTGTATCCTAAGCCCATGAAATTGAAAGGCCCCTGAATTATTCACCAACTACTACTGCCAATTGATAAGATTAGGCAACAGTTGGCTTCTGTATATTAACGAGGATAACTGCTTCCAATGCCAGATTAGTATTTTAGTTTAAAAATAATAATAATACAAAGGAGTCAACTCTCATAGTTTTTACGCAACACAGGTCCCTACCAAAGATCTGCATCCTTGAGACCACTAAAGATGTTCATGTACCAACGGCCATTTCATATAAATGAAAATATGGTGCTGAAAACCTTTACTAAGCATCTTCTTAAATTTGACTACCTATTCAGACAGGCCTTGCTGTCAGATATGGTGGCCCTTTCTTGTCAACTGCACAGGACAGAATAAGCTGAGGTTGGGGGGGCTCTGCTGCCCAGAGAATCGTACCCGATGATGGGGGAGTGGCTCTATGAGTGGGCATTTGAGTTTCAGAGCAAATTTAAAACCACCATCCACTAAAATCCAGCCTCTTTGTAAGTGGATTTTCAGCTTTAGGTGGTAGTTAGTTGTAAGTCGTCTAAAGCTTTGCTTACAATGAAAGCTTTAACTTGTGCACTTAAATAGGTTTCAAACAACCCCTAAATCTCACATACCATAGATCATTACACAAACACTGCGCATGCCATACCTCTAGACACTCCAAGAAACTCCATCACATTACATGTAGTACCATGTGTGCGCCGCATGTGATGGAAAGAAAATGAACCAAATGCCTTGTAGAGCAAACAGAAGTATGTGATTCACTTCTTTTATTAAACACACACTAATGCAGTATGTAATATGTGTTGGGAAAAAAAAGTATCAGGAGTAGTCATCCTGGGTCATTCTGTACTCAGTTCACCATAACATTGCTGTTGATTTGATTAGATTGCATACTATGCCTTACATTAGGTAAGAGGTACTTGATAAACATATCTGCATACCTAGTTTTCTTTTAGCTTTGGGATTGAAGTTCAACGCAATTCTAGCTTTCTTCACTTTTTGACACGTAAATCTTCTTTTACTTATGTTACATCTATAATCACCAGTGGGCTCTATTTGCTAGTCAAAATCTTTTGCTCTAAATTCTTGCCATCCTCTCCAACCTGATGTTACTTGGTACTTAGATCACTTGGTCTGTAGAAGGTGCACCTCAAACTCCAAAACTTACCATGGTAAGGGTAGCTTATGTAGTCACACATTTTTAATGGAAGAGCAATGTCTTTTAAAAATAGATGATAAATGGAACATGAGAATTTTAAATCCACAAGATCTACTTAAACTAGAAATCTCTTATATTGAGTTAATCATGTAAAAACATTGAATTTAGTGTAATCTATGTACTCTATGTAAGTTTAGTATTGGGTGTGCTATTGCTGTTTCTCAATCTTCTCCTAAGAAACATTTATCTTATTAATTAGAACACTGAAACTCATCAGAAACTAAATGTTATTGAAGATACTTTGATAATGCAAAAGGTTATATATACTTTGAAGATACACTGAAACTAAATTGACAATTGGAAGTAATAGATGGAAAAGGTTAAAATCTATGGCTCCTCAAAGCAACTAAGGGGGTTTATATACTTTGACCTAGAAAGAACACAAGCATTTTGGTTGGAGGATGAAGATGCAAACTATCAACACATTTAAATCCATATGTATTACACTATTCACCTTAAACAAGGGATTTTAATGGAAAATTTAACATACAATGATAACCACATACCAACTCATAATGAAGATAAAGAATTTACATTGAAGATAATTTGGGCGATTTCCTTTGGCAACATGGTTTGGATTGGTCTAAGAGATTTAAGCTACTATAGGAATGCCGATACAATCACTAGTTCCCATTTGGTAATTGCGGGACTCGTGAATTGAATGCTATTGCGTGATATTTTTCCTTTCACAAAATTCAACCAGATGAAAGTAAGCACAATGGTTTCCTTGCTTCGTCGCCTTATTTTTTAAACTTCATTCCACTACATCCTCCCACTTTAAAAAAAAAAGGTAGAATAAAGAACAAAAGCCATAGAAAAGTATTAGTCAAAAGGAAAAAATAAGTGCCTTAAAAAACACTAGAGAGAACAAATTTTAAATACTTTGGTTGTTAATAAGATTTTTATTTTCCCAACATTTCTAATCCAGTGGATTTTGCACAAGAATGGACGTTCTCCGCTCGACTAACTTTTTTGTAGCTGCTTAAATTTCTTTAAACCAATCCAATCATGCCAAGAGGTAAATTTGCCACTACCATCTTCTTTCAAAGATTCTTTCTTACCAATAATAAGTAGTATGTGCCTGTGGCCTTTTGTGGCCAATCTTTTCTTGAGGTGAATAGTGCAATTTTGAAGGGTCTGACCCCATAAGGATTCTAAATAGTTTTATCTAGGCTTAACAATGGATCAAATTCTGATCCAAATCTATTGGGGTTTTGATCTGACAACCCCATTGTTGTCCCATTCCATTAAATTAGATAATTAATGGATAGGAAGTGTATTTGGGTCAATGTAATCCTTGATAATGATTGAACCAATTTTATGATATATTTATATTGTAAGACAAGATACATCTCAGCAATTGAATTTTTTAACAATCCAACGATGCCAACTAAAGCTATATATATATTATAATGAGGTTTCCCCTTTACCATTCTTTTCTACATCTCTTTCTCCATTACTTACAGAGTTGTTGGAGAAATGTATTTCAATGAAGATGATAGATAGGAGGCAAAGACTAGAGACAATGCTTGTAATTTAATCCATTAGGTTAGTTCTTTCCCAGTATCTCCTTGACTCTCTCTTTTTCTTTTTTTTATTTTATTTCTCCTGTCCCTCTATTTCTCTGGACTCTCTAGTCACATGCTAGCCCAAAATTGTTAGCATTTAGGTCAGTTCTCTCCCTATATCTCCCTCATTCCATTCTCTCTCTCTCTCTCTCTCTCTCTCTCTCTCTATTCAATTAGTGTGTTAGCACTCAATCTTCAGGTTCTCAAATGGCTTCATCTTTTTCTATGCAATCTTCTTACACCTAATTAGATACTTAGACATACTAGTTAACATACTAAGAAGCACAGACACTCTGTATAGGTATCGGACACATATACTCCTTGGAGGCTTGGACAGGCCGGTATACATGTCGAACATGCCAATGGCATGTCCTGAACTTTTATTTTTTTATTTTTCAATAGACACATCTAAGCCAGTCCAGCGACACACATGGACACATAGTGGATACATCGAGGATATGTGTTGGACACATCTAAGACACATTTAGGATATTTTTTAATGACTTGTGGATGTTACATTCATATGCATCACACATAAAAATATATACAATATATTTTTTTGCCTTTTCCTTGCCGTGTCTGGGTCCTCACTTTTTTAAAATTGCCGTGTCCTGTGTCCGTATTCGTGCCCGTGTCCAAATTCATGCTTCTTAGTTAACATATATTATACATATTTATATATTTTTGTGTATTGGCGATTTTCACTTAGCACTATCCGTAACACTATCCATCATACGAAAGATTTCTTCTTTTTGATATTTATTTTGAGCTAGCATGTAACTGTTATCTGATCAAATTGAACTGTTATATCGGATGTCCAATAACTAGCATATCTGGATTCAAATTGTAAGACAACTAATCCACCAGATCATCGAATAGGATCAAAATTATCATTTTGCATTATGTATGGGATTAGGATTAGCCCTCATCCAATTTAATCCAATCTGTCTACACGCGTAGTTTCATCTTCATCCCCGAACCAAAAGGCTATTTAGTTCTTAAGCCAAAAAGCTTTCAATCACCAGCTTGACTACTTCTACAGAGCCATAGATGCCAACATTTTCCATGCATTCCTCGCCTAATTGGTATAACCCTCCCCCAATTTGCGGAGTTGTTCTCCCCACCATTTCCAGCTGCAAAGGGAAGTACATCTATAACTACTACTTCAATTTCACAAATACCTAGAGTTTTTCCATCATGATCCAAAAAACTTTTCAAATTAAGAGTCAACTGGTCATTATCTCCAACAAGTAATGTTGTACACCCCTTGAAGTTAGATTCTATATTTCTCTTGGCATTTAACCTCCTATCAAATCAAAATGTTCAAATGAATGGGCAAAACGAAAAAATTCAAGAGATAGAACATCAATATAAAGGAGAAATGTAGCATCTAAGGAAGAAGTGAACCCCAAATCATGAAGAAAGCAAACATCATTGAAGAGACCTAGATTACATGAAATGGGCCTAGGTGGCATAAAATTGTTGACTACAGAAAAAGAATAACAAGGAAATTTCTTGAAGAATTAAATGGAAAGGCATAATTCTCCAAAAGAAACTAAGTAGTGGAATTGCAAAGTCTAACCAGAACTTATCATCGAAATGTCATATTGCAAAGCTTAACAAAGACTCAAAATGAGAGAATTCATGGAACACGTGAAGGTGCTATAAATTGAAAAAGTAAACCATAGTTATAAGTTTAAGGGAAACAGTGGCACTCGTTCTAAAATAAAGATAAGCTAATTGTATGTTAAATTTAGCAAATAGAATGAATAAGAAAAGTCCACAAAAAAATATAAATTTGCTCAAGAGGAAATTAAAGAAGCTTCAGGCTGGACTTAGTTTGGCATATTATGATGGTCATGGTGAGCACATTGAGCAAACAATAGGAAGAAAGCATCGAACTTGCTGAGAAAAAAGAGAAGTATAGAGTTTCATTTTGTTACTAAATTAAGGACAAGAGAAATAGGGAAGGCGGAAGAGCAACCGTTGAATATGTTTTTTTTTTTTTTTTGCTAAGTACCGTCAATGAATATGATCAACCATTAACATGTACATCATGGAGGAAATTGTAAATCTAGGTGGAACTCTACCAACTAGTAGGGTGTTTTAAGAACAAACTTTTGGATATAAGAAACCATAAATTAATAAGTGAGCTTAAAAATTGAAATTGAAGACAATTCTAGAAACAAGTTAATAGGAAAGGCTTTGGGACCACTGGATATTGTAGAAATTGGCATGCAAGAAAGACGATGCCAAAGTGCAAAACCCATTCACATACCACAAATATCCACTGTATTGGGAGAGGCATCTTCTCAACTCATCTCAACAAAGCCTTAATCCTACTTATTTGTCAATCAAAGGTGAATTGTAGTCACTAATTAAGAATACCATAATTCCCAAAATTATAACCAATAATAGCTTCTAAGAGAGGTGTATCATTGATAGAAAAGTTTAAACTCCTCCATCCCTAAAACTATAGGTTGTCAAACATGGGGCAAAACAATACTCCAATCTCTACATTCTAAATAGCCCTCAAACCCGATTTACTTGAAACAATTGCAGCTTGTACAGACTTCCCCATTCCTCATAACAATCAATTGAGACTTATATTCATGTGAGACATACAAAATTAAAACTCAATACATATGTAACATATATATATGGACGTATATGTATATATATACAACTCACCACATGCTTCCGCGGTATTTAAGCGAGTACGGACCGCTATCGAGCGCCCGCCCAAAATGGCTATGCACTTTGTGTCTCCCGTTACCACTCTGATCCGAGAGTGACAATTCGAACAAAGCCCTCACGTCAGTGCCCTCGCTAGCGAGCGCGATGAACAGCGAGACATGCGAGGCATTATCCTCGATGCTCTTTCCATCTGGGTAGAAATAGATTGCCCATAAGTACCCACCCACCATGAAAGTGTCCGAAGCTATGTACTTGCCAATGCCCATGCCCTTCGATAGGGTGTAGCCAGTGATCTTGAATTCGTGAGACCCATTTACGGTTTCGGTCCGAGAAATGGAGGTGTTGATTTGGGAGGAGAGAGATGACGATGGGAAAGAATAGGGTTTGGGGGTTTCTTTAGAAACCCTAATCGTACCCATCAACGATTAAGCCCCTGATATTGGAATTCTCAGGTTTGGGATTGAATGGGGTTGTGCTTGATAGAAACAGGGGTCTTTTGGGGGAAGGCTCTGGCCCTTCCGGGAGGATTTTGATATGGAGTTTTTGGGGGTTTTTCCAGAAGAGAGAGATGGGTTTGCAAGGCGTGACTGGGTTTTATACTCGACAGAGCTGCATTTGCGTATACAATTTGAAAGAGACACTTGGACATTGCGTGCTTTTACAATTTACTGTATATGGGTTGGTCATTTGGTTGCCAAATGGTTGTTCAAAAAATTGGCGGACTCGACTCACCCTGACACCAAATCGATTTAATTTGATCACTTTATGAGCACATAACGTGTAAATTTTGATCAATTCAATTATATTTGATTTAAGAATCAGACTTTTATTTCTCCAATTAGATCCGACCAACCCAATATTTTTATGTTAAAATTTGATTTTTTTTACCTAACTCGAACCAACTCAATCACTTTATGAGTTGAGTGCGGTTCAAAAATTCTGGTGGGTCAAGTGGTGGGTGACTCTTCAGCCCGTGAACACGCATATTAATGATTGGTTTAAGAGCCAAGAAGCAAGAGTGATGGACCGTTTAAACTTGGTTTAAGAGCCTTAACGAGTTTTAAAATGTAAATAAGGTTAAATTATCTAGCTTGAGTCGATTCTAAACGAGCTTTAAACGAATCGAGCTCAACTGACTTGAGAATTTTTAGTATATATTAATTTACCAAGTCAAGAACAACTTGAGCTTATAAAAATTAATAAACTTTAAAACATGTTTAAGTTGGACCGATTATATCACAGACGAGTTTTTAATGAGTAAAACACGAGTTGAATTTAAATAGCTTTGTCAGTTTTACAAAACAAAAAGCTTTTATGATAGTTTCTAAAAAATAAGCCTAGGCATGCATGGAATTACAATGTGAAATGGTGAATCATTTCACCTGCACAGGGTGTATCAAGGACACGGAAAAAAAAAAGTTGAAAGAACAAAAATGTACAGAAATAAATAACATATATAGAATATTATGCATTTTTTACATTGTAAAAATAAAATGTTAAATATTTTTTAAAATAATTAAGTAATCTCGATATGATGTCTAAGTTTTTCTTTTTATTAAATACAGACAAGATTAAATAACGAGTAGTCCTCGCTCTACCCACAATCCGGCAATCAGACGAAAGTGGGATTGCCAGATTTGTCTTTTTGAAGGCGGAGTTGAACGCTTTGGACTCGGAATTCGGGTTAGGACAAAGGTTTTAGGAGAGTTCAAAATGCAGTTTTAGCATCTTTTTTAAGAGAGAAAGAGAGAGGATATGATGGGAATGGAGCGATATGATGGGAATGGAGCGAGAATTGGATGGAGTCGCCTATCTTGACTTTACCTTTCCGAAGAAGACACCTCTCCCAACCATGTGTTCAATGTGATGAATCTATGATCACTTTGTTACTCACTATAACTGAAAATTATAATCATATAAATTGCAAATTTTAATTAGAATTTCTAGCACAAGATTTTAACTATTCCACTTGCAGAATTTAACTTTCACTAAGCAAATAAACAACTAGTATTATTACATAAATAGAACCAGATTAAAAAGAACTTATACGAATTAAAATTTCAGAATTTACAGAACTAAGAAGAAAAAGAAGAAGAAGAAGAAGAGATCAAGACAAGTGTATTACACTCTGTCTTTAAAACAATTACGCTGTCACGTCCCAATCTTATAAAAGCCGAGATTTAAAGAATAAAAATTATAGCATTGAAAAATCAAAATCAAAATTAGGATCCACATAGAATTTTAGTCAAAATAGGTTTTGAAATTCATTTTAATGATAGTTTTTATTTTAAAAAATTTTATAACAAAATTGCGTAGGTTCATTCGTAAACTGGACTAAAATCATTTTTAAACCCGTTTAAAATTTTAACAAAATATTATTTCTAACACTAATCAACCAACCAACACATACTTTAAAATATCCTCTAAGCATTTTGAAGTGTGGTGGTCATCCACTCAAAATATAAATTAAGTTTTCAAAAGAAAGACATAAAATAAATATCATATAGTCCCATTTTAAGTAAAGAAGTAACCTAAAGATAAAACAAAATATGAGTCAAAATAAGATATAAAAATTCAACTGCTACATCTCTTAAGCCACGAATCTTATTTGCTCGGGGATCCACCTGCAATTATGGTGGGGTGAGCATACCACAGCCCAATATGAGGTTATGCAACAAAGTTAATAAAAATAAGGTGACATGTGCAAGTATACAGTACAGAATGTGCGAGAGTATAGAAAATGTTATCTCAAACCTAAGTATCAACCCAATTCCCAATGCCATGAATTAAGCACACAAATGAATTGAATAACTAACCAATGCTAACTAAGGTTCAAGTAACATATCTAATATTTTATTTTTTACATCTATAAGAATAATGCAATGAATAATAAAGTAAATAAGATACACTCATCTAACACAATTAATATAGTATTTACATTTACATAATAAACATACACACACAACCTCAATCCACAAATAATCCAATCACCAACATCAACAAGGTCAAGCTGACTCTATAAGACCAAAACTAAAAAGATAAATGTATAAGAAAATAAATAAAAATGCTTGAACTCATCCAAATTCACCCTAATGTGCATGCATGCATGCAACCGGCTGTATTGAAAAGGAGATACAATTTCATCTATAACATTTTTTGCTTTTTATGAGATATCACCCAAAAGAAGCATGCTTTCAAGTAATTATACTCTTTATGGGCCGCACTCAAAGGTCGAGTGTATCCAGCTCATTGAGGCACGATGCCTTTATTTGAATCCAAATTCTAGGGCCAAAGCTTCGAGCCCATGCCCGACTATCGATAGACGTTAACTCAAGTCTCAACCAAAATAAATATCACAAGGAGACAAAACCAATAACATTCAAATTACCAAATTCATAACATAATTTCTCATAATTATTTAGGACATTCAAACAATATTAATCATCAATTTTGTGCCGATTTTGCATTATGTCAATAACCATAATTATCCAATTAATTCATTTAAACCAACAAACACCTTAAACATAACTCATGTACACATGAATCACACAAATATCAAGTCAATTACATGATTTAATTATGTTACAGCAAAACTCTCAATTTTTTCAAGTAATTAAACATGGTAAAACCCTAGATTTTCATCCAAAATATTTAAGAATTCACAAAATATCAATTAACTAATACATTATACTAACCATAACAAGAATTAACTAAGAAAGTAAAAATAATAATAATAATAATAATAACCAACTTTCAAATTTATGCAAACAATTTATATAAGTTCTCCTATACCTTTAACATTAATTTTAAACACATTCTAGACATAAAAATATTTCAAATATCATATATTAAACATTACACTTTAAATTTTACCCAAATCGATATCATGGCATAATCACTTATCTTAATCCTACAATTCAGATAATTAATAAGTCATCAAATTGAATATCATAACATGTTAAACATGTTATTAATTTACTCAAATCAATAAAAAATAAAATATTTCAACATTTCAAGTTTTCATAAAACCTTATGCATACCCTAAGTGTCTTAGAGACATAATTTTTACTATAGATTTATGAATAACTAAAACATATTAACTCAATAGCAAAAATTTCAAGTGAAAACCCCCTCTACCTCTTTGAGGATTTAACCTAGGATAATAAATTGATTTTATCGAAACAACGAATCAAATAAACATAAATGAGCAATACCAAACTGTTGCTTTAAGAGAAGGAAAATAGTGGAAGAATGTTGAAGTAACAAAAATAGAGAAAAGAGAGATATGGATATGCCGATCCAGAGAGAGAGAGTAGGTTTGTTTCCTTTAAAACCAATTTTTAACATTTACTTAAAAACCCCCAATGTTTAATGAAATCTCAAAATAGAACCCACTTATCTTTGACTCATTGACCGGGCCCTCACATAGCCCCCTATAATGGTGCTAATGGTAGAATTGGTTGTTTATCTCTCATGATGTAATGGTCATCACACACATAAATGCAGCATTGTAATCTATGTGTCCTGGTGAACTCCACTGTGATTTATACTCTCTCGGATGAGTTTCAAAATATGCAGTAATGGCGCTCTGAACATACAGAAGAAAACTGTGAAGAAAAATTGATTTTCAGATTTTTTAGATCATCTATAAAATGTAGACAGTTTGGTATTATATAGGCCTCGAAAACCTACTCGGGATAGTCATGATATATCTGAACAATTGCCTATTGGATAAACGGTACATATTCCAGAAATTAGAATAACCACCAACCAAACGCGCCCTTACGCCTCCATGATCATAACTGATTCGAATAAAATAAAATAAACATTTATTATTCGGTAAAAAGATTAAATCAAGTTCGGACATCTTATTGAACCTAAACCTAGCTTGGAGCGGCGCACACGTGTGGTGGACCCATGTTTGAGTAGGTCCTCCCCCATGGGGCCCAAACCTTATACTAAGGTAATACTATATAAACCTATTGAGGAACTCATTTTCAATCAATGTGGGACAAGGGTATTTAACCCAAGTATAACATGGTCAAGTTGATCACTTTAATAGTCATTATCTCATTCAATCCTTCACGAATTTGAGTAAATAAATACTTGAGATTAGTCTCTTCATGGAGTTTAATTTAAAGCCCCATGGATCCACAAAAAAGGATAAGTGGATCGCACATTTATAAAGGCTCAAATGTGACATAAAAGTCACAAATTTCCAACATACTTTTCGTCCCATCTCCAAACATTGTCACTATAACTCTACCTTACAAATCCTAACAATTAGAGTGGAAGGTGAAGATTCAACAAAACTTGCTCAAATCTATAAAAAAAAAAAAATGTGGGAAAGTATTGATTTATGATTGAAATAAAAGTTTAAGATGTGAGTGAAGACTCACATCGCTTAGATACGAAGGTTATTGTCTCCATATATGTCTTTGGACAACCCTCACCCTACAAGCCAATTTTTAGGGTTGAGTTAGGCCCATGAAATTTTCTAACATGGTATCAAAGCTAGGTTCCGAAAGGCTTTCAGCTATTGGAACCGCTCAGACTCATTCTCTTTTCTCACATTTCTACGTTTCGCGTGAGGAAGGGTATGAGTAAAGTCCCACATTGCTTGAATCTCTTACCTCATATCTCCAGGTTTCACGTGAGAAAGGGTGTGAGTGAAGTCCCACATTGCCCGGATAAAAAGGTCATTACTTCTATATATGCCATTGAGCAACCCTCACCCTGTAAAACAGATTTTCAAAATTGAGTTAGGCCCATGGGTTTTTTAACATGGTATCAAAGCTCGGTTCTAAAGGGCCTTCACCTCTTGGGACCGCTCAAGCTCACTCTCTTACTTCATATCTCTACGCTTCACGTGAAGGAGGGTGTGAGCGAAGGCCATCACCTCGCAAATAGTGTACTTTTCGCAACAACTTTTTGTCTCGTTGTTGAAAGAGTAATTTCCATGACGACTTTTTTTTCCTAATTGGCCAAACTATACTTTCCACAAAAATTTATTTCTCTCATCGCCAAAAGGGCACTATTCACAACGACATATTGCCCTCGTTGCCAATTGTTAGCACATAATTTGTAGACATTTTTTTTCAGTACCAATCGAATTTGTAGACATATTGCCCTCATTGCCAATTCTTGTATTTTCGGCGACGAGATCTTTTTTCGCGTTGGCAATTTTGTACAGTCAGAACTTTTTTTTTTTTTTATATAATTTCCCGGGCTCACCATCAGATTTTTTGTGTACAATCCGTTAGTCTCCCTCTCCCACTCAATCTGTATCTCTCTACCTATGTCTCTCTCCATCTTACCCTCACGTTGGCTCACAAACACCTCACTTTCTCCCCTCATAGATTTTCTCTTTCATTCTGGTTGTTTGATTCTGCATTTTTTATTTATTTTTGGCTGTGAGGTACACAGCTCATTCAAAGGCAACCCCATTGTCAAACACAGTCACAGTAAGTTTATCTTCAGAGCTGCCTGTTGTGGTTTAGTACAAGATAGCTGAAAAGGGTAATATCATGTTCAACTTGGTTCATAAGATAGAAGAGGATGATGATGAGATTAACCCATAAACTTAAATTTTCCAAGTTTTCATCTTCAGCCTACAACTTTGTTTTGTTTATTTTAAATCAGCCTGTGTGCCAGTGAAGAAAATATTTAGTCTTGTATTTTTCCTCTAGATTTCACCTCTATAGGCAAGTAATTAGTACTTTAGATGGATTTGAAAAAACAAATTTTGTTTCCCAATCCTTTGTTTTTTATTGTGTTTGTTTGTTGGCAGACATCATCACTGGCAAAAACCAATAAATTGATTTAACCTAGGATAATAAAAAAGGATGAGTGGGTCAAATGTGATATAAAATGTGATATAAAATCATAAATTTCCAACATACTTTTCCTCCCATCTCCAAACATTGTCACTATAACTCTACCTTGCAAATCCTAACAATTAGAGGGGAAGGCAAAGATTTAACAAAACTTGCTCAAATCTTTAAAAAACTTTGGGAAAGTATTGATTTGCGATTGAAATAAAAGTTTAAGATGTAAGTGGAGTCTCATATCACCTGGATACAAAGGTTATTACCTCCATATATGTCTTTGGGCAAACATTACCCTGCAAGCTAATTTTTAGGGCCCATGAGTTCTTTTAACATGCTATCAGAATTGGGTTCCAAAGAGCTTTTACCTATTGAGACCTCTCAAACTCATTCTCTTTCCTCACATTTCTATGCTTCGCATGAGGGAGGGTATGAGTAAAGTCTCACATCGCTCGGATCTCTTACCTCATATCTTCTCGTTTTGCGTGAGAAACGGTGTGAGTGAAGTCCCACATTGCCCGGATAAAAAGGCCATCACCTCCATATATGTCCTGGGGCAACTCTCACCCTGTAAAGCTAATTTTTAGAGTTGAGTTAGGCCCATGAGTTTTTTAACATGGTATTAGAGCTGGATTCTAAAGGGCCTTCACCTCTGGGGACCGCTCAGGCTCTCTCTCTTGCCTCACATCTCTACGCTTCACGTGAAAGAGGGTGTGAGTGAAGGCCATCACCTCCATATATGCTATTGGATAGCCCTCATGCTATAAAACCAGTTTTCAGAATTGATTTAGACCATGAGTTCTTCTAACATAAGAGAAAACAAAATAAATAAATAAATAAGAGAACAAAATGTGAAAAACAATCAATTGAAATGAAAAAATAGATGGACGTAGAAGAAGAGGCATTGCAAACGACTTTGCTTGTAATGCAACGATGAAAAGGGAGGGAAGCCACAAAATACTTCCGTACAAGTAAAAACACCTCAGCCAGTGTGTGAATTTAACAATAAAGCTAAGGGAATCTTTGTAATTTTGTATATCAAATTACTCTGACCTAGTCTGTATCAGTTTAACTATTCTTCCTAACGTTAACCTTACATTTGTGAGCAGCCTCCCAAACTTGACCCCAATATGGGCAAAGTGTCACAAGTTAGCAACTACGTTGTGCTGAGAAGGCCGAGGAGGCGACATGTAGGAGCATGGAGTGAGCTTGAGAATTTAGTATGGATGGACATTGGACGTGCTCGGGATAGGCCTAGACTAAAAATATTTCTCATCGAACCTAAAACTAAATCACTAACTCACCTAAAATAAAATTTATGATTTCTAAACCCGCCTATTTAACCTAAAAATATATATTTAAAATATTATCACAAAATATGAAATCTTAATACAAAAATATATTTTTAAAAAAATATATTATTTTTAATATATTTTGGACTGGGCTGGGCCAAGCTCCAAGCACAATTATCAAGCCAGCCCATTAATCTAATCGGGCTTAGAAAAAAATCTTAAGCATTATAAATACTGGATGAACTATCAAGCCCAAGCTCGTGGCAAACCCTAGTCTTTAGTGCCATTTTTGTAAATATTGCATTCTCAGTCTTGGAGGGGCGCTAGGTTTTTTAAAAGATTATGATAGTTACATGGAAGTCGCCAAAAGTCCATTGCAACTACATATTCGAATTCAGCGATGCACGAAAATAGTTAGGGTCATTATGACTGCTCGAGCAGGAGTAATGTTTCCTTTTGTTAAAAAAGAGACGACTCACAATGTTATTATAAAGAGAAGTCATGGACGTATGACTCTTGGTTAACTTGCTTACTTTTTTGAGCACTTCTGAGATGTGTCTTGCTCATCCGTTTACAAATGCTCACAGCTTGTTGATGGGTTTGCACCGTTTGGTATAGTTTTTTTTAAGAATTTTTTGACTTGATATTTTTATTTATAATTGGATGCTTTCAACTTTTTTTATTTTTCTTTTTTACTTAGCTTATAAAAGCTAAAAAAATCATATTTTTTTCTTATAAGTAAAAAAAATAAATAATACAAAAAGCTTAACTTAAGCTATACCAAACAGAACCTTATGGTTTTAACAGGTGAAGCTATTGTCACTACAAAAAATTACACTTTCTGCGACAATTTTTTGTGACAAACACATAATCTTGTCGCTAATAGTGTACATTTTTGCAACACCATTTTGTCTCGTTGAAAGAGTAATTTCCCGGACAACTTTTTTTCCTAATTGCCCAATCTATACTTTCCGCAACGATTTATTTCTCTCATCGCCAAAAGAGCACTTTTCACAACGACATATTGCCCTCGTTGCCAATTGTTGTCACATAAGTCGTGTACATTCTATTCCAGTAGCAATCGAATTTGTAGACATATTGCCCTCGTTGCCAATTGTTAGCCCATAATTTGTAGACATTTTTTTTAGTACCAATCGAATTTGTAGACATATTGCCCTCGTTGCCAATTCTTGTATTTTTGGCGATGAGATCTTTTTTTGCGTTGGCAATTTTGTACAATCAGAACATTTTGTGTTTTTGAATTTCCCGAGCGCACCATCAGATTTTTTTGTGTACAATCCGTTAGTCTCCCTCTCCTTCTCGGTCTGAATCTCTCTAGCTATGTCTCTCTCCATCTTACCCTCACGTTGGCACACAAACACCCCACTTTCTTCCCTCATAGATTTTCTCTTTCATTCTGGTTGTTTGATTCTGGTCTCTGCATTTTATTTATTTATTTTTGGCTGAGATACACAGCTCATTCAAAGGCAACCCCATTGTCAAACACCATCACAATAAGTTTATCTTCAGAGCTGCCTGCTGTGGTTTAGTACAAGATGGCTGAAAAGGGTAATATCATGTTCTACTTGGTTCATAAGATAGAAGAGGATGACGATGAGATTAACCCATAAACTTAAATTTTCCAAGTTTTCATCTTCAGCCTAGAACTTTGTTTAGTTTATTTTAAATCAGCCTGTGTGCCAGTGAAGAAAATATTTAGTCTTGTATTTTTCCTCTAGATTTCACCTCTATAGGCAAGTAATTAGTGCTTTAGATGGATTCTAAAAAACAAATTTTGTTTCCCAATCCTTTGTTTTTTATTGTGTTTGTTTGTTGGCAGACATCATCACTTGCAGAGGGAGGGGGGTCGAGAGGGGGCCGGGCAATCTGTATACCATCCTTAACATGTAAAGATCTCCTGCCATATTAGGGTTACTGTTAGAGAAAGATAACTCCTATATACTCAAATCTCAAATAAAATTGGTTACATGTAAACTATTTTCACAATCCTAAAGAAAACTTTTAGATAGAGTTCAAGTAAACTTTAGAACTCATAATTTCTTATCCCGTAAGCTATGCAATTGAACATTACATAAATACTACTATGCACACACATAGATACATATTTTGTTCTTATGGATTTGATTCGAGATAAGATTGAAGACTTTGGATGATGAAATTTGCTCTTTGAGGAAGGCATGTAGGCAGATTGAATTTTGCTTAATAAACCAACTTCATGTTTCAAAGTAATGCTATAACAATTTTATCTATTTAGATGAGTTGGTGATTAACAATTTAATATGGTATCACCGCCTACAAATTAAATACTACTAATAGACTCGAGTTACACACTTGAACAAGATTGAATTTGTACACATCATCCAGGCCACACAGGAATGCCTGACTAAAGTGCTGCCCGTTCGTACCATTATTACAAAAATCATATGATAGACAAAATTCAGAATATTAAAGGGAGTACAGACTATATAAAATATTGCACATTTCTTTAATGTAGTTACTGAACTTTGCCTAACAAGGGCCTATTGAAGTTTGCCTAGCAAGGGCCTCTCTGGTGATACATTTTCTAGATCTTGAGGTAAACTGCCTAAAGGAGATAGTAAACAAAAAAGAAAAGGAAAGAGGCAAACAAAGTGTTTTAAGTATGTTTTCTTTATTCTATTGACATTCATTAATTTTCTTTAACATTAAATTGTATGTTCTTTCAATCTTAGTTCATTAATTTTCTCTGCCACTGGACATCATGCTGAACTTTTACTTCTTGTATGTTATTTGGTTTGGCTCTTCTAGTTTGAAGCTTAAGCCTCCCATCTTTTCCTTTTAGCTTTGCTTAACATATCTTACACATGTTTGTTGGATTTACCTGTAGAATTTAGTGTGGAATTTTATGGTTTTAGATGTTCAAAAGACATGATTTCTTCAATAAAAATTCCAATCCGTACCCCTGGTTATCATAATTTTGTGTTTATTTAACATTTATCTTTTGGTTCCAAAACAATAAAATGTTTTATAAGCCAGACGCATGCACATTCAAACCAATTGCTGGATTGTGTAAACTGCTTTTGGTCTGCTGTTATTTGCCTTTTCTAATGTTCTCCATGCTTTCTTAGTTTCTTTAACAAATTCCTTGGTTCCTTTTGGCTCATTGGAATCGAGAAGCTGGCAAGAACTTGTTCATTTTTGGGAATGGACTTAAAGCAGGCTAGTGTGTCATACAGTGATGAGTTTGTTACAGTTTGCTCTGCTTTCATCCTTCTTGTTTAGCACAATAAACGCCCTGCCCTTTTCTCTCTCGTGTTGGTAGCCATGTCATGCCTATGGTTACCTCAATTTTGGAAACAGTTAACTATGTTGTTTAAGCCTTGATCATTGAGTTTGCTCTCTTCATTATTCATTACTTCTTGGATTTGTATCCCTGTGAAGGATAATCATTTATTTTGACATATAAGGGTAAAATTATCTTTTTGATATTTCATTTTAAAGAGATAAATTGACAAAAATACTCTTAAGATAGAATTACCATATCTAACAGTTTTTATCTATTTTACTATTAAGTTCAAACCAAAAGGGATTTTATGTTCATTTTTAAACGACATGGGATCATGTAATTTTCACTTAAATCACAAAGGATAAAGTGGAATTACCATTTTTATTTAATTTCAAGAATGCAAAAAAGGAAAAAGGAAACCAAGAATGTCAAGGATATAAAATTAATTTGAAGATGGTTCTTTAATTGGAACAGGCAAAGCCGCTGTTGGAGAAGAACAATGTGAAGGACATAGCAGATCCTCGTCTCGGAGATGCTTACGACAATGGCAAAATGAAGCAAGCCATGTTGACGGCATTGGCATGCCTTCATCACTTACCCAGCATGCGCCAAAACATGAACAGGGTACGAAATTCCTACACTCATTACTATTATATCTTCTTATTTTGAACCTTTATAAATGCTCTAACTCTCCTATCATACTTAATAATTTTCACAGTCACTCTCCAAGCGTAGAAAGAATACCAATGAGAGGATAAAACAGCCAGCAAGACAAGATCTAAGAGAACACAAGCTTCAACAAGCTCAAGAGCATCACAAGGCAACAGATGGAGATGATAAGGATGTTATAGGTGAGTCGCGGTGGGGGGAGCTCTTCGAGCGATGTTTGGGCATCAATGAAGATATTTCTACTGTATTCGAACAGTTGCATTTTGTTTCAAGATTTTGCATTATATTTTTTTATTGTATTTCAACATTTGTACGTGTTTTATTCTTAATATATGGTTTACTTCAATATTTATCTTAAAAATTTTTTATTGTAAATTGCTTTCTCGATGAATATGGTGATGAATAGACAAGCTAGGATTGAATTTTTTAAAAAAATAAAAAAATAAAAAGCACTTTCTGCAACCAAAAAAAAAAAGAATTTTTGCTAATAGAAAATTAGTGGTTTATTGACGAAACGATTTTGGTTGCTGTAAGTTAAGCTTTTGGCAACGACTTTGTTGGTTGCCGAAAGCCATTTTTGGCAACGAAATAAATGCCTGGTTGCCCTAAAAGCCCATTAAGCAACAATGTATTTTGGTCGTGATAAGTATATTTTTGGCAACAAAATCGTAATTAGTTGCCAAAAACTTTTTATGTTGGACTTACAGCCACCAAGAGGTGACGAAATATTATTTGTCGCTGATTACTTTTTGCGACGAATATGTCATTTTGGCGACGAAATTTTTGGTTGCTAAAGATGATTTTTTTGAGTGCTTGTCATGGTATGTTGGTTCCAATGCATGCATGTTGACCCTAATTGTCTGAGTGTCTGAGTCAGCAGGACTTATATGGGGGTTCAGTCACCTTAAAGGTGGCATGTTTATGGGTTCAGCTCTCCTTTAAATTTTAATATTTAAAATTTTTTAAATTTTTTTATCTTACTATGCCACATATTAGTTATTCAGATTTAATGAATAATATTATTTTATTTAAACTTACGATTTTACTTAATATTAAAAAGATTAACAAAATGATATCGTGAGTTTAAATCGAATAACAACATTATCCGTTAATTTTATTTATCAACACGTGACATAATAAGATAAGGAGTTTGAAAAATTCTAAATATCAAGGTCTAGAGGGGAGCAGGACCCGTGTTTCTACTACACATTCTTAAGGCTCTGCTTAGAACCTAAATTTTCGGTAGGAAAAGAAAAATAAAAGGGAAAATAGAACAAAAATAATCTTTTTCAATTAAAAATCTAAATTCCAAACAAAGTGTAATGGAATTGTGAAAAAATTATTTGGCATCTAGATTTTTTGGTGGTGAGACACAGCCGTTCTAGCCCATCATTGTTGATGCAGCATTTTCTCCTAACCAAAGCCCATCTAAGAATATGTGGACAAATAAAAATAAAAAAGTTAAGGGTAAATTAAAAAGACCTCCCTTGAGATTTTTGACAATAACATACAATTCTTTTGTGATTTATGATATAACACTAGCTTCTCTTGTCAGACTTTGTCCCTTAAACGGTGTTAACAGAAAAAGCATTTTACCATTTTACCCTAATTGACTTTAGTTGACCCAAATTTTTCTTCTTTTCCTTTTTCTCTCTTTTTTTTTTTTTTTTATGCGTTACTTCTTTTCTTTTATCCCAATACCAAATAGTCCAACTCATCATGAGCAACCAATCCATTTTTCTCTGCAAATCAGGTTAAGAAGAAATTGAACCATTACATATACAATCTCTCTCTCTCTCTCTCTCTCTCTCTCTCTCTCTCTCTCTCATACACAGCCACTGCTGTCGCCGCCATAACCAGCGCACAACACCTTCGGCCCACCTCCTCCTCCTCCTTCATCCCTCATCTGTAGTCATTTCTCTCCCTCATTTGCATTCGACCCACCCATACACATATATACAATAATATATAAAGAAACACACACATACACACACATATATATAATACATATCTCTCTCTATATGTATAGTGTTTTGTCAATCCAGCCTCCGTTTCCTCCCTCCTTGTTTTCTCTCTATCTTACAACCTAATTAATCACACATAAAATGAGTTTTGGAGTTTTGTGCAAACCCATTGCAATTAATTACAAAATCAAAACCCTAAAATCACACAGTAAATTTGATTGTTGGGGTTGATTGGGTGGTAATTGTGTGGGTAAATCTGCTATACATATACATATATGTATGTATATATATATATCAAATATTTGAATAGGGTGAAGAGTTTTTAGAGAGAGAGAAAAAAGAGAGAGTAGGTCAACAATGAGATAGGTGTGGGTGTTGTTGTGTAGTTTTATAGAGTGGAAGATGATGGTCATGGGTAAAGAGAAAGAGGGAGAGATGGTGCTGGTTGTAGGTCCGATTGTGTTTGTTTGGAAGCATGCGGGGTTAGGGCTTTTAGGTACAGTGGGAGGAGGGAGAGAGGTAAAGGGGTCGAGCCATCGTCAGAGATGATTAGTTTGGCGACACCAACTTTGGCGTCGGCACTGTCATCAGAGAAGGTGGGGTTGACGGCGGCGATGACATCTTCAGGGCATGAGGTGAACTTGAGAGAGAACTGGTTGCTAGATTGGTATGTTAGGGATTAATTTTTATGGAGAAGGAGATATAATGGAGTTTGGTTCTAGTGTTGATGGGCTAAACATGATGGGAAGACATAAATTAATAATTGCTTATGTATTATTATTTTAAAGAAAATTTGAGTAAATTATTTTGATTAAACAAAGACCAATCTTGGCACTTAGAAATTTGACATCAGTATTTTTTTATTTAAAAGTTAAGTGATAAAAAAAAAGTTATTGCATACTATCAAATAAAGTAAGAGAGGTGTTATTTTTAAAACCTAAAAGAAACTATTTGTTATTATTAGTAACCTCAAGGGTATTCGGTATAATTTATCCAAAAGTTAATAAAATACATATGTTATAAAAAAAGAAAAAGAAAAAAACATGTGTCAAGAATCAATAAATGATAAACGCTATTTAGTGCTAGAATCTACTGCTAACAGTATCAGGGTCCGAAACTCTCGCAAATTTGACGGCAAAAATCTCCGCTGTCTTCGGTACAACAGTTTTTTTTTTTTTTTGGCTGAGACAAAAAGAATGGAAGGGAGCGACCGTTGATAACAACCTCTCTGAGTATGATCATAAAAATTTTCATCTGCCATGAAATGCTTGGTTTGAGCCATAACTATTGTCCGAGAGGACAAGCCCGTCACCACAGCCCCACCCAAGCCCAAGCGGACACAAGAGGTGAACACCAGGCTGGGGCAAAAGGGACGCCGAGCGCACGCCTCGAACCCCTGACCTGAGCCAGCTGGGGTCTTTACCAAACGCCCCTTGGGCCGCCAGGCTACCACCCCGGGTGGTTGTTTTCGGTACTACAATTGAATCTGCACTTAACAGCCTATTTGAAACTTGAGAAAGGGATAGGAAAGAAAAAGTATTGGTTGCTTTTTTTTTTTTTTTGTTTAATTCTATTTAAGAAAAAAAAATTTAAAATTACTCCCTCTCTTTCTCTCTATTTTTTCCTTTCTCTGCCATTTTCCTTTTATTTTCTTTACAAAACCAATTTTCTCATTTTCTCTTTTCCTTCCTATTCCTTCCTAGTTACAAACAAGCTGTAGCAATGTTGGCTTTCTTTTCTCCGTTTGATTCTGCCGAGGTTGCGGAGGAGCTCTTAATATTCCGATTCTTGCTCAAAGTTTCCGTAGGAGCTCTTACCATTCATATTCTTGCTCAAATTAGGTTTCTTTACAAGGTTCTTCTCAGTTATAAACATATATATATATATATATATATATGTATATGTATATGTATTCGATGCTCTTTCGAAGGCTCTGTAATTCTCTCACTCTATTCGACCTAAACCATTGTCTTTGCCATAGAAAACCCACCAACTCATTTCGAAGGCTCTTACCTGTTTGTTTCGTCGAATTGCATAATGGGCAATTGCATTATGGTTGCCGCCGGGAGACCAGCCGCCGTGCCGATATCGGCCGTCGAGACAGCTGACAGGACCGACTTGTACAGAGCACTCGAAGCTTCACTGGGTTCAACATTCAGTTCAGAGCCATTAACACCCAAGCCGAAACCTTTGATTCTCGTCATCTGCGGCCCAAGTGGGGTAGGGAAAGACGCAGTAATCAAGCGATTGATGGAAGTTCGAGAGGGCATTCACTTCGTCGTCACGGCGACCACCCGGGCAAAAAGGCCTGGCGAAGTCGACGGGAAGGACTATTTCTTCGTCAGTAAAGAAGAGTTTCTAGCCATGGTTGAGAGAGACGAGCTTCTGGAGCACGGGTTGGTGTATGGTGACTATAAGGGAATTCCGAAGCGGCAAATTATCGAACATATGGCGGAAGGGTTCGACGTTGTGTTGATGGTGTCCATTCAAGGGGCTGAAACGTTGAGGAAGATTCTGGGGAATTCGGCGGTGTTCATTTTCTTGGTCGCGGAGAGTGAATCGGCGGTGGTGAAGAGGTTGATTGGTCGGAAAACGGAGACGAAGGAGGCGTTGCTGGTGAGGATTGCGACGGCTCGGGAGGAGGTGAGGCATTTGAAGGATTTTGATTATGTGTTTGTGAATGCGGAGGGGAAGCTTGACAGCGCGGTGAAGTTGGTGGAATCCATTATCGATGAGGAGAAAGCTAGAGTGTGGCAAAAGGACGGTGGTGATATAGGAACGAAAGTTTAGTCGAATGTGGTGATATATTGGCCCTTTCTGAACTTCGGCATATTACACGTTTATACTACTATAAAAAGCCAACACCCGTATGCGTGGTGAAGCCTCAATCGTTGAAGCCAATCACAGAGTACCACATTAGGCTTTTTAAAAAATACCCACAATGCATTACTCTATTATACAAAATATGTGCTTCAAGCAATTGGGAGTAATTCCGTAAAAATAACTTTGCATATTCAAATCTGATAAAAAGAATGGATAATGCTATATAATCAAAAAATTTATACAAAATTTATCATCAAAATGATATAGCTAAATTGTGAACCTATCACTTTGAAGTAAAGAACCTATCAAGATAATTATTTATTACAAAATTGTCATCGCCACATCATTTTAGTGTAAAATTCTGTATAAAAATTTTGAAAGAATAACATTTTTCAAAAAAAATGGGTAATGATATACAATTAGAAAATTCATACAGAATTTATCACCAAAATAATGTAGCTAAATTGTAGATCTATCACTTTAAAGTAAAGAACCCACCAAGATACTTATTTATTACAAAACTGTCATCGTCACATTATTCTAGTGTAGAAATTTGTATAAAAATTCTGGAAGAATAGTATTTTTCAAAAAGAACGGGTAATGCTATACAATCAGAAAATTCATACAGAATTTATCATCAGAATGATGTAGCTAAATTGTGGACCTATCACTTTAAAGTAAAGAACCGACCAAGATAATTATTTATTACAAAACTGTTATTGCCACCTATTACGTTCTAATGCAGTTACTTTTTTCTTTACACTCCTACTTTATCTACAACTCTCTACCATCTCCATATCCATCAACCATCTTAAGACAACATTCTGCGTCTGACCACCAACAACAACAGTACAACTAACATCTCCGGCCAGGTGATCCTTTGGTTTTGGCAAGATCCTTTCTCGGTCATAGAAAATCATTAGGTTGAAAATGCTACCAACTTTCTGCGATTTTCACTGTGTTTTAAAGTCTACGGCAAGGTGTTTGCTCACGCCACCAAGTACCGTCATCTCCGTCAACATCGATCCTTTGGTATTATTCTGTGCTTCTGATCATCAACATTATACGTGTGCGTGGTTGTTATCTTTGATTAGTAGGTTATCTTGGATGCTCAAATAAACAGTCCCATTCATTAATTCCATTTAGTTTTGGATTGAAACGGTGAGATTTATAACGAGAATCTTGCTCCGATGAGTGTAGTTTTGGGTCAAGTATTTATTGAAACGCCCATGCACACTGCTCCAAATTTACAAAGGGTTAGGTTCAATTTGGCTATACGTGTATACATTGGTTTCAGCACTGGGAGAGTTCCTACTCCTGATTTCGATATTTGGAGAAAGAAAAAAAAAAAAGAAAATTGATTCTTGGTAAAAAACAAATTTGATAATTCTAGACTACGAATAGAAGTGGCTCTCCCCATGCAAGTAGATTCACTTCCTGGAACATACATTGGCTTTAGGCTTTAGATTCATCAACTTGACATACCACCTAATAAAATCAGACCAAACCCATTCTCTCTCTCTCTCTCTCTCTCTCTCTCTCTCTCTCTCTCTCTCTCTCTCAATCAACTTAAAGATTACTGGGTTTCTATTTCGCGGTGGTTGTTTCTTATCACCGATATGTGGTGATGGGTGTACTGAAACAAATATTAAACCAGGTCCATTTAGTGAATTTAGCCTGAACATGCATTGACGATCACTTGATTTTTACCTTTAAAGTCAAAAAATGTTATATGTAATCTCATTTTAATTTTTTTTGTCAAAATAATACTCTTTTTAAATATAATTCCTAATCTAATACTCTCGTCAAAATAATTTTCAAAATAATGTTTTTCTTGCTACATAGGTTGTTAAGTGATGAGTAAGTGTCAGGTTGTTTATTTTTCTTTATACTGTTCTTTTAATTTTTATAAATGTTATTCTTATTTAATATGTGGTATGGGCTTTTCTATTCCAAATATGACATCAAAATCACTAGGTGGGGAATTTTTTTTAACATGTGTTTGAATTTAAATTTGTTACCTTATAAAAACTTTTGCTGGAATTCTGATTGCCAGTTGTTCTCTGACACATTGAAATTTTTTCTGTAGGTTCCTTCCCACCATTGATACAAAATTGTTCTTCAGGCAAAAAAGAAAATTGGGTCTTTCAATAGTGTTAACACTCGCAACTCGCCCAACTAATTCGTATACTTGAGGTTTGAAACATTCTGCTTGCTACATCTGGAAATTATTCTCATGTTTTCTCTTCTAAGAATATTTTTACTGACACAATAAAATTACTTTAATTGAAACCATAGTCATCGCACTGCTAACGTCTCCGACTCTGGCAAGGTGATTTGTTGGTCTCCAAGAAGGTGGTTTCCCATTATTTTTTCATTGCCAGGCCAAGGTTTAAATGGTAAGTTTGCATTGAAAAATGGCTGATGCATAAATGCATATATGAATAGTGTACAAACTGCACATTGTTTTATGGCATAATCTAAAATTGGGAAATTGAGTTAACTTTGATGGATGTTCACCTGATTACGCTTTTGTGTAACCTTTTAGTATTTTCTTTTTCTTTTTTTCCTTTTATTTATTTAAGACTTTTGTTTTTGTTGTTTTTTTTTTATCAAATGGAGAAAATTACACACACATCGCATCGCGTGCAGGACCACTAGTACATATATATATATATATATAGATATACTGGAATATGGGAGTAATAAATGACTTGTCACTACTTTAAGCTGACTGGGACTAGTATCTTGTCTTCATTATGATACAAAACTTTCATTAATCACAACTGATAGCTTATAACTATGTTGTTATATCCTTTCTATTTTTATATAAAAACGGTTCCGGAAACATAAAATAAAAATTTTTCCTTTTTTTGAATTTTTAAAATTGGGGTGTTTTTAGGTTTCTCGAAAACAGTTTTCAAATCAGTTAATCAAAGGCAGTCTCAACTATTTTCAAAAAATAAAACCAGAAAACAAGAACCGAGACTAGAAATAAGTTTGTTATGCATTATGAAGTAGTTGTTTTTGCTTTGTTATTGTTTTTGTTCATTCTTGTAGGAGATTATGGGACTGCAATATTTGCACTTCATCAATCTAGTTGGCACCTACTATGCAAATTGACAGATACCTCATGATTCTGATGAGGATTTTGCAAGTGCCAGTCACAAGAAATGAAATATAAGAAAAGAGACATATTTGATTTCTTCAATTGATTCATTTTGTCAAAGTTCTTGCAAATCTGGTTGTAGTGCAAGGATGTCTGCTGCCGTACACTGGTTTAGAATCTTTTTGTAATGCAGTGATCAATAGAGATGTTGGAGATCTTCAAATTTTCTCATTTTTCAAACAAATGGTAGAAAGTAATGCTGCAAGTAGGGATGTAAATTTGGCCGGGCCCATGGGCCACTTGAGCTCACTTGGCCAAAGCCGCACCCAACCCAACTTAGGCCTAGCTCAGCCCAAGCGTAGCCCCTTATGGGTGGGCCTAGGCCTTACCCTTAGTAGCCTGAGCCTGGCCCGCTCAAATTATAAATTTATAAAAAATAGTATATTTTTATATAATTAATAGTTTATATAAATTTACATTAATCAATACTTTATAAGTTTAATCGTTTAATCATTTATATTTTTTTGTATAATCTTTATAAGTTTGGCTTAATCTCTAACTTAGTTGAATAATTATTTATTATCAATTACTAATTAAAAGTGTATGTCTTATATATTCAATAGTTCACAGAATTTTACATTAATCAATACTTTATAAGTTTAATAATTTATATTTTTTTTGTATGATTTTCATAAATTGATTAATTCTCTAATTTAATTTTAACCATCAGTGATTACTATTTATTAATTACTAATTTATAAATTAATTGCTAATTTAAAATATAAAAAAATGATCATGCCCGTCTAAAAGCTCGTCAAGCTCGCCTAAAAGTCCAAGCCCGAAGCCCAAGGCTTGAGCCTAAGCCTGAGCCTGAACCTGAGCCTGCCTTTAGGACCGTGGGCTAGACTTGGGCCCAGCATTCTCAATTTTGGTCCGACTCAACTCAAAATTTGACAAGAACCCACAAAGCCTGACTCGAGCATGATGGTCCATGGCCTGGGTTAGGCCAGGGGGGCAAATTGACATGCCTAGTTGCAAGTTAGATGGAAACTTCTGATACTATTCTGTCTTCAAAATGCTATCTAGTTAGTATCATGTATTGAAACAGGGGCGAAGCCATGTAGGGCTTAGAGGGGGCTGATTATTGAAAGAAGCCAAGTTTTCTATTGTTGATTATTAAAAGAAAAAGTAGTAATTATATTTTTACCCACTAGTAGTTTAAGCGAAAGTCAAAGACTCTCATTTGATTTAAAGTGAACACATTAACTGTAAAAATAAATATGAAAATCATTAAAATTAATGACGATTTTGTCACAAGAGTATTTTTTTTATTTCTTCTATTCAAAATGGAGTATTAAAAAAACTATTTTGCTCTTTTATGTCAAAATAAAGGGTAGTCATTCGTAGAAGCATTTTTGTCATTTTTATCACAGTTTCATTCATTTTACACAAATCCAAACTGTAAGGATTTTGTATTCACTTTTAAATAAAATGGGAGTCATCTGATTTTCATTCAAATAATAAAGAGGTAAAGTGCAATTACCCTCCTGAAAAAAAATAAAATTTCATTCTTACAAAAAACAAATTCATAAAAAACTCCATCATAATTATGTGGCACAGTAGCAATTTTAAAATTACAAGCCAAAATGCTAAGTATTTTAGTGTAAAATTAAGGTACCATAAAAAATCACATCATTCTACAAAAATTGTGTACAAAACTACTAGTTATACAGCATTACTTTGAATTTTTTTTTTTTTTTTCTAGTTGTAGATAATTGTTGCCCTTAGATGAATTTTCTAGCTCCACCACTATATTTAACCTTGTTTCCCCCATCAGAATCATGAGGGGCTTGAGCAATACCATGACCCCACCTCCACAAGGATCGAGCGAATCGTGTGGACAGTACACAAAACATTTGGTTCAAAGTGGGGGTGGATATTAGTTGAGCCGGGCCTACAATAAAAAAATCTCTTGTCAGGCGTAAAATTATATCCCAAGCCCGCCTATTTAACTTTAAAATATTTTTAATAAATATATTTTTTCAAAAATAATTTTAAATAATATAAAATCTTGATCCATAAGTATATAAAAATAATATTTCGAGCTGAGCTTCAACCTATAGTTATCAAAATGAAAACCAGAAGCGAAAAACATTAGAAGGAATAGAAGCGGGAAACGCGAGTAAAAAATATAAGAAAAAATGAGAAACGGAAAATGATTCGAAAACTTAATAAGAATCTTATTAGTAAACTTTAGCGAAACTCAAAAAATATCTTTAAAAAACTTAGTGGAAAACTTGAAAAATTTTAATGAAAGCCTACATGAATAATTTTATAGATACTTAGTTAGTACTTAAGGAAAAAAAAAATGTATAAACATTAATATTTAAGTTTCCAAAACGTTTTTTCTAACTTTGTTTGGATGGAATGGAAGGGAGGTGAAGTGAAGTGTTGGTTAGAAGGGGAAGGAAAGAAAGGAGAAAGGAAAAGAAGAAAAATACTCATATCTTGTTTGAATAACTAAGAGGAAAGAGAGGGTGACATTCCCTCTCTCTTGTTTAGTTTGACAAAAATTAATAAAGAAAAGGAAATAATATAGTACAATTTTACTATCATATATATCTTTTGTATAAACCCCTAATATTTTTTCTCATAAATGAATGGTTATAATTAATATTTAAAATAAAATAACAGCACACAATTCACTTTTCCTTTGTTTCCTCCCAATTTTGAAGAAGAAAGAAAGGAAAGAAAAATGCTTAAAAAATGAGTCCTCTTATCCATGCATACACTTCCCCCTTCCCTTCCCTCCTTAAAAATTACCCAATTAAGATACAATGAACTTTTTCCTTCTGGATCCTTCACTTTCCCTACCAACCCCTCAATCCAAACGAAAGTTAAATTTCTCAATAATTTCTATCAAATATTCCTAGAGTTTTTCAAAAGTTTTTAAAATGTTTTTCTTGAGTTTCCGGAATATTTCTTCAAAACTTTTAAATGAGTTCCGTAACGGCATTGAAAATGCATTTACTCCCCTTTTAAATGAATTATTCAATAACTATGCTTCAAACACAATCTTTTAGTCTGTTTAATTAAACTAATCAGGTCCAAATACGGGTTTGGACAGGCCAAGCGGGCCATGAGCCGATGGCAAAAGGTGGGCCACCACCCCTGATGGTCGGCGATGGCAATTGGCAAAGGGTGTTGAATTCCTCGTGAAGTGGACTATCCACGGGAAGGTTGCGTGCAGTCAAGCACTTGTCGAGACATATCGTCTTGTCAAGATTTTTTCACTTATTCTCTACTAGAACACCAACACAAAAGTCTCCCATTTCTTCTGGGTCACCCATTTGATAAATCATGTCCAGATCATTCGAGCTGGGCTTTAACCTATAATTAGCAAAATGAAAAGTGGAAGCGGAATACATCAGAAGGAATGGAAGCAAAAAACATGAATAAAAAATTTAAGAAAAAACGGGAAACAAAAAATTATTTGAAAACTTAATAAGAATCTTATTAATAAACTTTAGCGAATCTCAAAAGAATTCTTTAAAAAATTTAGTGGAGAACTTTAAAAAATTTAGTGAAAACTTACATGAATAATTTTATAAACACTTAGTACTTAAAAGAAACAAATGTGTAAAAATTAATATTGAAGTTTTCGAAGCGTTTTTCCTAACTTTGTTTGAATGGAAGGAAGGGGAAGTGAAGTGAAGTGTTAGTTAGAAGGGTAAAGGAAGGAAGGGAAAAGAAAAAGAAGAGAAGTACTCATATCTTGTTTGAATAACTAAAATAAAAGAAATGGAGACATTCTCTCCCTCTTGTTTGGTTTAACAAAAATTAATAAAGGAAAAGAAATGATATAGTACAATTTTACTATCATATATATTTTTTGTATAAACTCCTAATATTTTTTCTCATAAATGAATGGATATAATTGGTATTTAAAATAAAATAATAACACACAATTTACTATCCCTTTGTTTCCTCTCAATTTTGGAGGAGAAGGATAGGGAAGAAAAATGCTTAAAAAATAAGCCCTCTTATCCTTCCATACACTTCCCCCTCCCCTTTCCTCCTTAAAAATTACCCAATTAAGATACAACTAACTTCTTCCTTCTAAATACTTCACTTTTCCTACTAATCCCTCAATCCAAACGAAGGCTAAATTTCTCTAGAGTTTCTGTCAAATATTCCTAGAGTTTTTCAAAAGTTTCCAAAACATTTCCCTTGAGTTTCTAAAACATTTCTTCAAAATTTTTAAATAAGTTTCGTACCGGCATCGAAAACGTGTTTCCTCCCCTCCATAATGAATTTTTCGGTAACTATGCTTCAAACACAATTTTCAAGTCCGTTTATTAAACTAATCGGGCCTAAAAACGGATATGGACAGGCCAAACGGGCCATGAGGCCGATGGCAAAAGGTGGGCCACCACCCCTGGTGGTAGGCGATGGCAATTGGCAAAGGGTGTTGAAATCCTCGTGGAGTGGACTATCCACGGGACGGTTGCGTGCAGTCAAGCTGTGAAGATTTTTTCACTTATTCTCTACTCAAAACACCTACACAAAAGTCTCCCATTTCTTCTGGGTCACCCATTTGATAAATCATGCCCAGATCATTCAATATTCCATGCGTTGAATCTGCTAATCCTCATAGGCTAAACATCAATACTAGGAACCAACAAAGAACAACGAATGAAGCTTCCAAACTATTTTTAAAAAAAAACTCTTCAATTCGAAGATGTTTGTTTTGTTCATTAGACAAGAAGCAAAAGCAACGTAGTAATTTACTATATGCCACAGCTGTTTTTGGCAATTTCGGGAAGGTGGTGGGGAGACATTATTCTCTATAAAAACAATTGTATAGCAAACTAGTGCATTAAGATAGTATAGGAGAGTAGGTTGGTTAACCTTGTATTAAAAACTCAGCAATATGCAAAATATGTTTACAATTGACTTGTCTATCTTCCGAGCAGTAACTTCATCTTTTATATAGTCATAAAGTATATATAAATTTATTGACCCCAATCTTAAGAAAGCTATCAACAAGACAAACACGAGAGGACGAGCGTGTTTTATTTCATTTTACAGCTCTAAATTGATGGCCTTGACAATTTACTATATGCCACAGCTGTTTTTGGCATTTTGGGGAAGGTGGTGGGGCAACATTCTTGTCCATAAACAATACGTATAGAAATCTGGTGCACTAAGATAGGTGTATGGTACGGGTTGCTTACACTTAATCCTTGAAATGTATTCAAGATTAATTTATTTATCTTTTGAGCAGATCACAAATCGAACTGCTTATTTTTTTTTATATAATCCTAGAGGATATAAAAATTTATCGAGCCCAATTTTAAGTTAAGTTTAAAAAATCAACAAGCTTAAAAATATGTTTAAACTTAACTTATTACATTACAAGAAAATTTCGAACAAGTTTTCAACAAACCTAATACGAGTTTAAATTAAGTAGTTTGCTTTATTTTACCACCCTAAATTGATGGCCATGGCGATCTGTCGTGATCCCACCGTTAAGCCACGTGTATGGTCCGAATCATCGTTAGAGATAATGCCCAATTAAATACAGAGTTCCAGCAAACTTTGACATACTAAAAACAAGTATTATGTCAAGACCAAAACAACAAAAATAAAGGACAAATTACATCCACCTCTCTTGAGGTTTCATACTATTATAACTCACTTCTTAAAATTTTAAAAATTACATCCTCCTCCCTTGAGATTTGAAGTGTATTGCATTTTTCTCCAGATGTTAAATCTTTTAACAGAATATATGTGATGCCAGCAAAAGAAAAGTAAGTTTATTACTTAAATTGTCCCTAATGTGCATGAAATAACATAAATTGATTTTTTTTTGCTTCTGAAATTAATTTGTGTGTTAATTTTTTAAATCTTTGTTTTTTTGTTTCTAAATTCCCCCACATGTGTGTTGATTTTTTTATAGTATATAGGATCACATGTGTGTTGATTTGTTTTATAGTATATAGAATCTAAAAACTTTGATACAATTGATTTTCTTAAGTTAAACCGTTCTCCTTTTAATATAAGTTAATTAATGTTATTGTTTTTTATATTACTTTTTGTAGGGTATTTTTCCTCATATTGACTAGAATTTTTTTTTATAAAAATTTATAGAATTTATACAGGGCTTTAATTATAGCATATAAAATTTTAAAAAAATATGAGACTTATAATTTATTTATTGATTAAAATGGTGTTTTAGACAAATATGACATTTAATTTGCTTTAAAATCTTATACTGATAATGCATCTTTCTTTTTTTTTTTTTTTCCATTAGCAGAAGACTCAAAATAAACACACTAATTAATTTCATAAGAAAAAAAAAACTTATTTATGTCATTTCATTCACATTAGGAGCAATTTAGGTAATGAATTTATTTTTTTTCTTGATATGACATATATTCTGTTAAAAGATTTAAAATTTAGAAAAAAATGTAACTCACCTCAAATCTCAAGGGAGGATAATACAATTTTTAGAAGTTCAAGAGATGAATTGTAATAGTTTGAAACCTCTAAAGAGGTGGATGTAATTTGTCCAAATACATATTATGTCACATATATATAAATATATCATGTCCCACAAGAAGAATATTCGTATACACGTAACGGATGATGGCCAGGTATGGAACTTGGGCAGCCTATAACTTACCACAAAAGAAATCTCCTGGTAGCCCAATCCTACAAGCCACAACCGGCTAAATTGCTACCATTCCACATTAGACAGCATTTACCATTGCACATTAGTCAGAGAAATTTGTAGTTATATACTTCATGGGTATAAAAATAATATTGTTAAATGTTAACATGTTAGCAAGAACCAAATAATATTACTAACTTTTTCTATAGTAACCGACTTCAAGACCATTTATTATATTAGATATTAGCTAATTATGACTTTGAATGAACACAACCTGCAGAGGATATTGATATTTTCAAAATCTAAAATCGGATTTTGATCGATTTGTTATTGTTATTAATTAAATGTTGCTCAATGCTCCCTAGAAAGAAACCAAGGTAAGATCAAAATATTATAGAAGCATGCAAGAAATTTATCTAACATGGCATTTATACCCCTCTATGTATAGTCACCTAAGAGGCCTAAAGTAGGGCAATACGGTCCCTTCACAAATGGGTTTTGTTTCAGAGGCAACTAAAGAGGGTCAAAAAGCTAAATAAAAGACGGAAGCATATTGCTTTTTTGTGATACGGAAAGGGGCTTTCAAAACTTGAGAAGGAAGTCCCTTGCCCAGAGAAGAGCAAACAACAACGGAAAGCAAACTTCCTAGGAAATATTAAGGAAAGAGAAGCAACTTAAACTTTCTCTTCCCTCCCTGTTCCGAGGGCGGAAACGTGCTCCCTAAGCTTGTTCTTGACTATATAACCACCACTCCTCCATTATCTCCTTCACAACTCAAGACAGCAACATTTCAGGAAAAATTTCAAACCAAGACAGCAAAACTCAACCCCAACCTACCACTTCAGGAGGGAGGTATTCCAGACTGACCTTGATCTAATCCAGCCAAAAGAAGTATTCGATTTCACAAGTTAATTTGATTCATCAGGATGGATTACAGGCAAGACAATGAAGGCACAGGAAGCATTCATCTGCAGGTTGATGAGATTGGCAGTGGAGGTCCAACCAGTTATGAACCTCAAAGCAGTATTGAAACGAAAGATAGTAGCAATACGAATTCGGTCTCCCCATCGAGACCCCAAGCCCGTGCACCGGAAAAGAAACTGACGCTCTTTGCTCTCCGGCTTGCGGTCTTGGAAAAAGCAGCAACAGGCCTAGGAACTCTGGGTTTTATCTGGGCAACAGTCGTTCTTCTTGGCGGTTTTGCTATTACCCTAGACAAAACAGACTTCTGGTTCATTACTATTATTCTGGTAATCGAGGGGACTCGAATATTCACTAGGAGCCATGAGCTTGAATGGCAACATCAAGCTACATGGTCAATTGGACTCAATAGTTTCCGGGCAATACGATCCAGCTCACACTTCATCATCAAAACCGTGAAGGCAATCTTCCGGCCCATTGATGTAGTTCGAAATAGAAGCCGAGACAGCAGAGAAGTTGCAGAGAGTACGCACCTCGCAAGCCGCAGAAACTGGGATCAGAAAAAGGTTCCAACTCGAACATGGGTAACTTCAGATGTTCCTCTTCTGCCATATGCCCCATGGGTTTGCGTGTCGAGAAACGTCAGTAAGGTTCTCCATTGGCTCCAGCTTGCATCTGCAATAGCCTGTGCAGTTTTGTCATTAATGAAACTCATCAAACGTAACTATGGTGAAGTAGCGAAAGGAGATACCGACAAGAGGAACCGCCAGTCTGCTCTGACCATTTTTTATGCCTTGGCCTTGGCGGAAGCTTTGCTGTTTCTCTTGGAGAAAGCCTACTGGGAATGGAAGGTCATTTACCGTAAAGTGCTGGAACAGGTAAACAAGGAGTGTGAGCTGGGGCCTTCAGGTATGGTTTCGATTAGAAGATTCTTCTACGATGCCTATTCAAGATGTGTAAATGGAAGCGTTTTTGATGGCCTAAAGATGGATATTGTTTCATTTGCTATGGATCTCTTGGCCTCAAATTCGACGGATGAACAGCTCATTGGAGTTAGGATTTTACAGAAATTCGCAATGAATGAGCAGTTTTCTGATGACACCCTCCAAAAGATTGGAATAACTTTATCGGTGATGGAAAGGTTAGTTGAAATGTTGAATTGGAAAGATCCAAAAGAAGAAGAGATCAGGCAATCAGCGGCAGAGATCTTGTCCAAACTAGCAAGTAAAAAGCAGAGCTCTCTTAGGGTTGCTGGAATACCTGGTGCAATGGAATCAATATCATCTCTGCTCCAAGCCAACAGGACTCCTCATGGTGCAGCAGATGAAATCCCTGCGAAGAGAATCATCCATGACCATGAAAATTATAGTTTCTGGACATTCAATCATCTGGGACTTCTTATTCTAAAGAAACTTGCTCGTGACCATGATAACTGTGGAAAGATAGGGAACACGAGGGGACTCCTACCAACAATAATAGATTTTACGCATGCAGGAGAGAGGCTATTAAACAATGAAACTGTTACACCATCTCAGATCTTGACAGTGAAACGGTCTCTTCAAGTGCTGAAGATGCTAGCTAGCACAACAGGCAACACTGGTAAACAGCTCCGAAAAGAAATTTCGGAGGTTGTTATCACAATCAGCAACATTAGAGATATACTCCACTATGGAGAGAACCACCCCGGGCTACAACAACTAGCCATAGAAATTTTAACCAATCTGGCACTGGAAGAGGATGCAACAGAGAGAATTGGTGGCACAGGTGGAGTTCTCAAAGAATTGTTCAACATTTTCCTTAAACGGGGGACGCCTGAAAACCGGAATCATGTAAGAATTGCAGCTGGAGAAGCACTAGCAATGCTGGCATTGGAAAGCAAGAGTAATTGTCACCGAATTTTAAAATTGAAGGTAATTGAAAAGCTTCTTGAAGCATTGGAGGTTCCAATGCTAGGCATGAATGCAGCAAAAATCTTAACAAATTTGTGCACCTACACCAGTGCAGACTGTTTCATGCAGTTAAGAGGGGTTACTGCTGCAGCACCCACTGTAAGTTCTCTTTAACACCAAAGAACATTCTGTATCTTTTCTAGGCAATGCAGAAGATAGGGTTCCTTTAGTCCTATGTAAAGTACAGAAAGTAATAGAGATAATAATCTACAAATCCAACTCCATTGCAGTTGCTTAGAGCAATCATGTCGGAAGAAAACAAATTGCAAGAAGTGATGGTTGGACTGGCAGCGCATGTTTTCAAATTTATGACTACTCAAGAATCGAGCATCATGTTTGAGAGAGCTGGAATTCAAGAGGCTGAGTTAGCCAGCGCGCTAGTCCAGATTCTGAAGAAATATCAGTATCCCACAGTCAAGACTCCGAGAATAAGGAGGTTTGTCATAGAGTTGGCAATGTGGATGATGAGAGATAAGGAAACTAATGTTCAAAATTTCAAAGATCTGGGAATGGAGAAGGAGCTAGAGTGGGTCACAGAGACCACAACAGAGATTGAAAGCTTCAATGTTTTCTCTGGTACCATTGGACTGAGCCGGCACAGCACAACAATTCACTCACTGGTTGAAACTGCGATGAAGTTACTGGAAGATAAGTAATTAACAGTGATGCAGAATTCATTTTGCTATAACACTATTTCTTGTGGAAATGTGTAATAAATGCGCTAATTCTGTAAATATGGATGCATGAAGTTATAGCAGATTCTTTTTTTTTTATTTTAAATGTAAACAAATAAATTCCAGAAATTCTATTATGTCAATAATCAAGCTATATCTATTGAGAATCTCATAGTAGAAACCTACATGTTATTTGTTTGTATCTCCATCTTAGATTGTTAATGTGAATGCCTAGCTTGTCCATGCGCACTGGGAAAGTAGGACATACAAATTTGGTTATATATGCTAAGTAGGGGTCGACATTGATCCCGAGGTTCACCGGTGCAGTGGAGGGGCAACTGACTGGGCAAAGCCTGTACCAATCGCTCCATAGGTATGATTTCTTCCTGGATTTAGATTAGCATGTTAGACCATAAGTGCTCTTAATTCTCAGGCCATCCCAACCTAAATCAAACCAGCTAAGATTAACACCCACCCTATTCTGTCATCCTAAAAATCAAGATGCTGCAGCTGTTGGCGATTATCTAAATTTAAAGTGTCACAAGTCTTTTGGGATATTACTTCCAGAGATGGGTTGAATGATCAGGAAATGGGTGAGCTGATGGATGTCCGAGTCACTCATTACTCCTTTCCCTTTCTGGATGGAGAGGATGTCACGTGAGGACAGGGGCAACATCTGGCTGCTTTGAGGTTAAATTTTTAATTAGGCTTTGGTGGGCATAGAGGGTTGTCTTTTCCTTGGAAAGGAGTGTGGGTTCCAAACACCCCTTCTAAGGTTGCCATTTTGTTTGGACAGTGGTGGATGGAAAGGTCCTCACTATGCAATAAAATTAAAATTAAAAATAAAAATAGAAGCATGCCGTCATATGCAAAGATACGCTGAAATAAAATAAAAAAGTTGAATCACGTTAATTCATACCACTTAACATAAAATATTATTATGCATAGATAATATAAATAAAAAAACTTGAATATATATACACCTATATATTTATTGACCTAAGTCAGTGATTCAATGAATAAAACAAAAATAAGAACAACATGCGCACACGAGAGAGAGAACTTCCAAAGCAATGTCGTTTCATCGAAATCCTAGAATTTTAGTAGTCAAGCACTGTTTTGCTTCGATTTCTGAAAAAACTAAAATATTTCTGCTATTTTGACTGAAACGAAACAAAATTTTGATCCATGCCCTTGGTACATTTCTAATATACTTAACTTACCAAAAAAATTGACCATTCTTACATTGCAATTGTTGAAATGCTATGTTCAACTAGGGCAAGAGTTGTCTTAGAGCAAGGCCTGGTTAGTAATTGTAAGTGAAATTTTTTAGGAAGGCTGGGCCAAACTCTCAAGCCCCAAATGAATGAACCCAAACTCTTTCTGCAAGAAAAGAAGGTTAGAATGGGTCGACCCTTGGTGGGCTGATCATACTCCGATGATTAAGTTAGCAAGCTTAATCGAGATAAAAACGAATGAGAGTTGTGAATACTTGGAGTTTACTGTCCATACCTGGCTCTCGATGTCTTGGGTATTTATAGTGTGATCGATGGAGTATGTTTGGCCTTGGCCTATCAACAGGATCTCATGGCCTGCTGGGTAGGCATCATCATTGACGCTGTCTGACCACTTACAGGGTTTGGTGCACCATCGTGGGGGATTCCGGCTGACCGGACGTGCATGTCGATGTCGCATGGGCAACCGCTCCTGCATTTAATGCGAGTGAACTCTGCATTTAATGCTTGAAGACCACTAGCGGTTTGGGCTTGCCTCTCGCGGTTTGGGTCATGGCGGGGAGGAAATCGGCGGTCAAGGCCAGCCCGTCCTCTAATTCTAATATGGGCCGCCAAGCAACCCCAACTTTAATTTGTGTAGATTGGGCCTCACCTATTGGGTTGGGCCAGGGAATATTCCTCCACAATTGCCCCCCAGCCTTTGTGTCGTTTTGGCTTCTGAAACGGCCAAGGGCTGTAACGGTCACCTGGCCACATGAATGGCTGGAATTTTAAAAGATTCATTGTTGGGGTGTCATTGAATCAACGGTCGATGCGACGTTTCGGCTAAGCGCATGATTACTGTCGTTTTCCCGCGCACGAACCAATGGCATTAATGCGTATAAAAGAGCAACGCCCTGTTCAGTTGAAAAACACTTGATTTTTCCTTGCCTTTTGAATAGCGTGTGCGTCGGCTGTTTCGACACCCACCACTATAAGTGTTTTTCGAGCCCACACCTCTTTTGCTCTTCACTGTATTTTCTGTGTTTTGACGGTTGCCCCCTGTTGGCATCTCGTCTTCAAAAAATGCTAGATGGTCTGTCGGCCCTTGCCGCGTTTAAGGCTAGGTTTGACATTCCGGATGAGATCGGCTTAGAGCTGGTCGATCCCGAGGACTACCGTATGGGTGAGACCAAAAATGGGGTGCCGTTCCCAGTCATTACTATCGTAGAAGGGGGACTTAGGTTTCCCCTGAATACTCTTCTTCACAAGTTCATAGTAAAAAATAAGGTATCGCCCTCCTAGTTATCATCGAACGTCTATAGGATCTTTCGGCATGCTTGAAATAAATCGGCGCCTGGGTGTGAACCTGGGCCTCGCCGAACTGGACTACTGCCACTCGCTTTGTAAGGTCAGAGGTAGTTACAAAGTCTACGTCCGGGCCGTATAGAAGTCCTTAGAGTTAGTGAAGTGTTTGCCTTCCTCCGAGAAGGGCGTCGACGATGTTAGGGTTTGGGTAACCGGTCCCTGGGAGTTCGGCGACGTTCCTGAGAAGGATAGACCAGCGATTCGATGCTCTAGAGAGCCCGTTGAAATAGGTTTGATGTCGACCTCTCATACTGTGTGTCCTTTAAATTATGATGTTGTTAAGCAAAAATATTAATAAGTAATATTTAATTGAACAACCATTAACATAATCTCACTCATATAATAATATATCACGTGAGTTCTTAAAGTGTAGGTGGGACCCATTCAAGATATAACGTATCTCTTAATTACAATCTCTTGTTTCAAGGGAATACCCTTTGATTCCAACTTAATAGGATGTAACTAATTTTTTTTTTTTTTGTAACAAATTTTCGTGAAGTGAATATTTGGATTTTTAAAGGTTAAGACTGTGCCCATTTGAGTGAGTTGCCTACGTATCCGAGTTGGGAGAAAATCGGACTGGAATCAAGTCTGTCGTAGTTCTTAAGAAATAATGATTTCTGATTTGATTTAATTTAAGTGAACATTTTAAGTCCACAAGGTTTCGACTGCATCCATTTGAGTGGGTTGCCTACATATCCGAGTCGGGATACAAACTGGACTGGAATCAAGTCAGCGTAGTTCTTAAGAATTTAATATTTTTGTTTGAATTTAATTTGGGTGAACTATTTGGTTCACAAAGGTTGTGACTGTACCCATTTGAGTGGGTTGCCTACGTATCTGAGTCAGGACAAGTCCGGACTGGAATCAAGTCTACCGTAGTTCTAAAGAATATAATATTTTTGTTTGAATTTAATTTGGGTGAACTATTTGGTTCACAAAGGTTGTGACTGTACCCATTTGAGTGGGTTGCCTACGTATCCGCGTCGGGACAAGTCCGGACTGGAATCAAGTCTATCGTAGTTCTAAAGAATATAATTTATATTTATTTTATTTTTTATTTTTGTTGGTGACCTTCTATCTTGGCTAAATTTGATTTAGCATTTATATTTTTGCACTGCACTGCACTGCCATCAACTACTAGTAGTAGTATGATATATGACATGTCAGTCTAGAGAAATTACAACATTTAGCAAGTCTATGTAGGAAATTGCACGCTGGCCCCTTGGGCATCATGCACTTTGCCGGAATTTCTTTTAAAGCCTTAATTACAAAGGCTTCAAAGTCTATGCCTTCAAAAGAATTTGGGTCAGCCAACTTAAACCATGGGTCAAGAGAAATGGGCTTTTAATAGTAATAGCAATTTAACAAAGCCCAAAGCCAGACTGTAATTGACAGTCTTGGTAACTTTGTAATTTGGGCCTTAAAGGCCAATTTTGCATCTTTTAGCCTTATTAAGCTTGCTAACCTTTATAGAACAATTGATCGGACCATTGTTTTATTGGGCTACAAATTTAAACCGGCCCAATAATTTACTTACACGTCCAAGAAGTTTGGGTCTAAGAAAATAACTATTGAATCTTTAACTGAACATCAATATTTCTAACAATTTTAACAGTGTTTGGCCCTTAAATTGATGCGAAATTAAGACCTCAAACATTTGAAGTTCTGGAAGTATAAAATCTACAGTTGGACCTTGCAATGAAAGTTATGTATTATCTGCCCTATTTTAAATTGTTACCAACATGGGGCAGTACATAATTTTTATTAGTTTCACATGTGAAACAACGTCACCCTTGTAGAAAATATTTACATCATTGACAATGATTTTTTTTTTAATTCAAACAATTAATTATTCATATTTGCTACTTGGGAAAATTAACACCTTAAAAGGCTGAAAATTGTGGGCACATAGGCCGACTTGGAGCCTTTGAGGCTTGAAATTTATGGGCACTTAAGCCGATTTGGAGCCTTCGAGGCTTGAAATTTGTGGGCACGTAGGCCGACTTGGAGCCTTTGAGGCTTGAAATTTGGGGGCATGTAGGCCGACTTGGAGGCTTAAAATTTTGAGGGCATGTGAGCCGTCAATGGAGCCGCTTGAAATTGTGAGGGTACGTGGACCATCATGTATATATATATATATATATTATGTGTTACGTACCCAAAAAATTTGAGACATTAGCAAAGCCTTAATCTATTTTTGGGTCATTACACCAAAAGGAGTAGATGAGCCGAATGGATTAGAATTAGTTTACATTTACTAGAAGACAATCGAATACAAATCCTTTAACAACTAACCCACACGATTTTTTGTTTAAAAAAAATCTACAACTCCTTTTCCATTTGGGTTTTCGTTTTCACATAAGATTAAAAAAATCTTTTATTTTGTAGTCTGTTTTGAATTTGAACGTTCAAATCAGAGTTTGTTTCGGACTCGAACGTTCTAACTGAAACTTTTATAAAAGGGGATCTTATGTAAACAAAAATTTTTAATTGCAGAACAAGGGGAAAAAAAAAGAGAGAAGACAGAGAGTGACATATATATATATATGTATGTACACACACACAAAAGAGACATCAGAACAGAGAAGAAGAAAACTACGACTTTATACCTCTGAAAGGTACGCTTCTTCTTAATCTCACCTTCTTATTTTTTTTTTTTTGTAGCGTAGATCTTTCTTTTTTTTCTTTCGGTATTCTGCTCTTCTTCTGTAATTTTTTTTGTATCCCTCTTTCCTGCTTTTTGTCAGACTTTGTTTTGTCTTTTATAATGGTTTAACCACTCTTCCACTTCACATGGATGAGTTGAACGTGGGTAGTTATTGCAATCATGGGTGACAACATGGTGATCCCCATGTTTTGTTCTAGAATACACCTAATATATTCACATGTTGAATTTTATGCTCACCGCCCTCCCAATCTAGAATTCTTTCTTTTTTTTTTTTTAGATATATATATATATATGCGCATGTATACATACATACATACAAACATATCCCAATTTAAATTTGTGAAATCAAAAGGGAGGTGCAGAGTGGGTGACATTCGGGAATCTTCTCCTTTGTTTTTTTTTTTAATTTGTTTGTTTATTTTTTTTTAAAATCAGTAAACTCATGTTTTGATTGCCACAAAAGAAACTCCTTTTTTTTTTTAATATGAACTTTGGGCTTACCGTATTTTTTTAGTACAAAGTTATTTCATTGTGTTAGGAGTTTGATTAATTTAATTTTAGTCATATTCATATGTTGAATTTGACCTATGGGATTATATAACCTGTCAATGTGTGACGTTACCAAAAACCTTACACTATTAGCTGGGTTATGTAAATCCAATTGTTAAATTTATTTTATAAAATTTTGATTTCTAACAGATGTGCATCAAATTTGACTTTCGCATTTTTACAGAAAAGAAGGAGAAGCAGTCGAAAGCACGTGACTGGTTGGTCAACTTTGACGACCTCAACAAGGTTCTGAATTACGTCGGCGAGGGTAGATTAAGGCACGTCGCTCGGGCTGTGCACATTTTGCTCACCTACCCTGCAATATTCGACCTTCACTGCCAATACGGGTGTTCGCCAGAGTACCCTCGCGAGATTGGCGAAGGAAGGTGCCAAGGGAGATTTCGAGGAGAGTTTTACCAGCATTGCAATCGAAAGGGCCCGTTGCCCTACCGAGGTGACAGTTGCAGTTGCTCCTCCGTCGGAGTCCGTTGGCGAAGAACAATGCGAAGAGCGATCAAAGTCCCACAGCTCGGCATCAAGTTCATCGCCATTCACAGTTTCGGACCGCCGAGTTAAAGTTTCGACCAGAACACAAGATTCCACCCCATCCTCAAACGAGGAGGGCAGTATGAGTCTGAGGGAGAGAATGTTTGCCATTGTCGGCAAGTCGTTGAAGCCAGCCGCCACCGCTTCCACCGACACTCCGCCTGCCAAGCTGGTGATAACTCCTGTGGAGGAAGCCCATCCCGTGCAACAGAGGCCCGAGACACGTTAACAAAAGAAAAGGGGGCCCGAGGTTGCCACACAGCCCCCAGCGCCCAAAAAGAAAAAAAGAAAGGGCGTAGTGGACGAGGTCGGCGAGACTGTGAGCATCACGCCGGACATTTTAGGCTGACCTATGACGACGGCAGATTCGATGATTGACCAGACCGAGGTAGCCTTCGGCGTCATCAAGAGCGTCCTTCAGAAAAAAGATGTGGCCAAGCTGGGTGAGGCAAGCGACTCAGCCGTCTTTATGGGTGCCTTCCATGACTCACTGCTGGTAAGTCGGCATTGACTTTTGTCTGATTAAAGATTTTATTAGACACTCGTTTTTTACATGACCTTCTCTTTTTGGTATAGGGTTGCCTGAATTCCTTGGAGGCGATGATGCGCTTCCAAAAGCTTGCCGAGGTTCATCAGGAACTCATCGAAGAGCACGACCGTCTAAAGGAGGAGTGGATTGATGCCAATAAGGATCGTATCACTTTCAAGAAACAGGCCGAACAGGCGTCTGCCGAGCTCTTGCTGATGAAGGCGAATTTTGAAAGGAGGGATAAGGAAGTGACCGACCTCCAGAGGAAATTTGATGTGCAGTCCGTGGATCTGTACAAGGCTAAAGCTGAGGTCGAAGCACTCCAAACTGAAGTGGCCAAACTGAAGGTCGATGAGGAGGTGCTTTTGAAGAAAGTTGAAGACAGAACGGCCAATGAACTAGCCGTTGAGATGGCGGATTTAAGTCGTACCATATTTCGGCAAGGCTGGAGCGACGCTCTCCATGTCCTCGGCACTGACAACTCCGCCGACATTTGGCGTCTATGCCCGGACTATTTCGATACCACTGAGAATGCTGTCGTGGACCCGAAGAAGGTGATTGCCAATGTCGAGCATAGAAGACAAATTGCTCTGGAGATTGCTGCTGAAAAAGATAAGGCAGAAAAGGAAAAAGCGGCTGCCGAGCAATCGAAGTCTGCCGAACATTCCGTAGATTGCTCAAGGGAGGCATTTGTTTTGCTAGGGGACAAGTCGGCATAATCTTTTGTAGCTTTTCCTTTTTTCTGGAACATGTTTTGTAATCACCGCCATTTGCAATGAAAGTTTGGTTTTGTCTCGCAATCCACCGTTTGATTTATTTTTTGGATTTTAAGTTTGTATAACTTCCCTTTTTGGCCGAACTGTCTAACTCGGTCAGCACCAAGTTTTTACACTTGGTTTTTGTGACCTTCATTGGCTGACCTGTCCAACTTGGACAGGACCAAGTTTTTACATTTGGTTTTTGTGGCCTTCATTGGCTGACCTGTCTAACTTGGACAGGACCAAGTTTTTACACTTGGTTTTGTGGCCTTCATTGGTTGACCTATTCCAACCTGGACAGGACCAAATTTTTACACTTGGTTTTTGTGGCCTTTTTTGGCTGACCTGTCCAACTTGGACAGGACGAAGTTTTTACACTTGGTTTTTATGGCCTTCATTGGCCGACCTGTTCCAACCTGGATAGGACCAAATTTTTACACTTGGTTTTTGTGGCCTTCATTGGCCGACCTGTCCAACTTGGACAAGACCAAGTTTTTACACTTGGTTTTTGTGGCCTTCTTTGGCCGACCTGTCTAATTTGGACAGAACCAAGTTTTTACACTTGGTTTTTGTGGCCTTCTTTGGCCGACCTGTCCAACTTGAACAGGACCAAGTTTTTACTTTTGGTTTTTGTGGGTTCGCAGAATGCTTTGAGAAGATTTGTTTTGAATAACTTCTTTTTTCATTGATCTCATAAAAGCTCTATACATTTGTTACATCATACGAGACTCCTTGCTACTGGTAGAATTTCTTTAAATTGCTCACATTCCAAGGCCGAGGCAGCTGTCTTCCTTCTTCAACAGTCTCCAATCGGTATGCGCCAACGCCGACCTGGGATGTCACTCTGTAGGGGCCCTCCCAGTTGGGGCCGAGCTTACCATCGGCTGCGTTCTTAGTTGCCCCCAGTACCTTTTATAAGACTAGGTCGCCTGGAGCGAAGTTTCTCGGGCGAACCCGTTTGTTGTAGAAGCTTCTTAACTATCGCTGATACTTTGTCAATCGTATTAAGGCTGCTTCCCTCTTTTCTTCTGCGAGGTCGAGGTCTTTCGCCAGCGTCTGGTTATTGAGCCCTGTGTTGAAGGCTACCGATCTGATAGTAGGTAGCCCCATCTCCAAAGGTATAACTGCTTCAACCCCGTATGACAAGGAGAGCGGGGTTTGGCCGGTAGACCTCCTTAAAGTCGTTCTATAGGACCTGACACGCCTCCAGATGTGCTTCAACTGGAGTTACTCCGCAAGGGTACGGAGGTTGCGCTTGTAGTAAAACCGGAGGATCCGGTGTCGTTCTCTCCCAAGGGAATTCTACAAATATAGCAACAAAGCTCAACTAATACGGGTACTTATCTTAATGGATTGCAAATGAAAATTCTTATCTTTTCTTAACATAAAAGAGACCGAAAATATATTGGTTTTGAGATGATGGTGGTTCTATGCTTCATGCAATAATTTAATGACTAATAAAGACAACAAAAGCTAGTTTTATGTAATTAAAGAGAAAAGCTTGGACATGGTTGTTTTGATCCACCAATTCACAACAAGGGTTTCTAATGAGAGGTTTATAACTCAAATCAAGAATCACACCTTGGATTCTTGATTCGGAAAATGTCGACTATAAAAATGTGAGTTTTGTTTGATTGAGCATAAAGAGAGAATCTATAATTGGTACCCTAGAATTAAACCTTAAACATGTGCAATACCTATACCAAATATTGATTTGTGCATAAATATTGCTAAAGGGTTTTGAATCTAAGTTTTTCTAATGAATCTCATGCTAAATCAAATAAAACCATATAATTTTGAGGATATGACTCTAAAGTTCATACAACCCATTTTCAACCCTTTGAAGATCCTTGGTGGATCTTCACAACCACATCCAAGAGGTATTTAGCTACTAGAATCCATGTCAAAGGGCATAAAATAAGACAAATCTACCATTAAACTATATAAAATTAGTGTTTGGTTACTAAGAAAATGAGGGAAAGTGGCAAGAAAATGAGAGAAAATCATTCACTTCATATATATATAAATCAAGCATTCATTTACAATGATCCAAAAGCAATAAATGACATTGAATACAAAGCATTAAGAGTAGATTTAACTAAAAACCTTACAAGATAACAAAAATCCACTTTTTGGAGCCTCTTTCCCGTCCAGATTCTGCAGAAAATGACCTATATATCTTTTTGTCTCGAACAAAAGCTTTTATACTCTGCAAAAAAACAGAGTCTGTACACACCGATCGATCGCCCGGTCGAACGGTCCAGGCGATCGAACGCCCGATCGATCACAAAACCGCCCCCTTTGAAGTTTGCTTCTGTGTAGTCTGTTGAGGAAATTTTGACGTCACCGATCGAACGACCGATTGATCAGAAAAACGCCCTCTCTGAAGTTTGCTGCAGAAGGTCGAACAAAGGGTCACCGATCGATCGCAAGATCACCGATCGATCGGCCGATCGAATGTTCCGTGGACCGTTCGATCGGGCAATCAATCAGTCACCCCCACATTTGCCCATTTGCCTTAGTTTAAGCTCCAATTCCTGCAAAAAGTGTACAAAAATAGTTTTAACGCGTTTTAGGAGTTAGAATACTAAATTAACACTAAATTCAACTAATCAACTAACAATTTAAGCCAAAAGATTACTATTTCTAAGAGTAATCAGGACCACAGAACGTTGGGTAGCTCCTTCGTACACTTCCCTTTAGCCCTTTCCAGTAGCTTTTTAACTCCGTTAAGCATGGTTTCGTTTGAAATCTCGGCCTGCCCATTGTATTGGGGATAGGCTAGCGTCGAGTAATAGTTTCTGATCCCAAGTCCTTCACAGAATGATCTGAACATGCTACCATCGAACTGGGTGTCATTGTTTAAAATGATGGCACGAGGGACCTCGAATCTTGTGATTACGTCTTTCCATACAAATCTTTGAGCATCAACTTCTCTGATGGTTGACAAAGGCTCTGCCTCTACCCATTTGGTGAAGTAGTCAGTCGCCACGATCAGGAATCTTTTGTTGCCCGGAGCTCGGGGCAATGGTCCAACTATATCCAATCCTTACTGAGCGAAAGGCCACGGATTGGTGATGGTTACTAGATCTTCAGTTGGCTGGTGGATGATGAAAGAGTACTTCTGACATTTGTCACACTTTAAGACATACTCGGCTGCATCTTTCTACATGTAGGGCCACCAGTATCCTTGTGAGATAGCCCGGTGTGCTACTGATCTACCGCTGACATGGCTTCCACATATTCCTTCGTGGATTTCGAATAGGACACCCTGCACTTTGTCTGGATGGACGTAGTGTAAATTCGGACCCGTGAAGGAACGTCTATAAAGCTCCTTACTTGGTGACAGCCAATACTTGAGAGCTGCGTGTTTGATTCACCAAGCTTCTTTCTTGTCTTTTGGCAGTTTTTCTTTATCAAGGTAGGATATAATTGGGTCCATCCAGGATAGTCCCAACTGTTCCACAGCTAGGGCTTGCTCTTCTTCCTGAAAGATACTCGGCCTGGCTAGAGTTTCCACGTTGATCGTCCTTTTTGACCCTGACTTCAGGGCTGTTGCTAATGTTGCCAGAGCATCTGCGTGTGAGTTATTGTCTTTGCTGATCTGTCGAAGCTTCTAACTGTTGAACCTGCCGAGCAGTTCCTTAGCCTTGATTAGGTACTGCGTGATTCTGTCGTTTTTTGCTGCGAATTCTCCTGTGATTTGGTCGACGACCAGTAGGGAGTCCGAATAAATGGTGATCTCAGGAATACTGAGTTCAATGGCTCGGCGTTTTCCGACGAGCAAGGCCTCATACTCAGACTTTTTATTAGAGGCAGCGAACTCGAGCTTGATAGCCTGTTCGATGGTCAAACCATCTGGTGTAATGAGTACAATGCCCAATCCTGCCCCCCGATCATTGGAAGCTCCATCAACGTAGAGTTACCAATGATCAGTTGTTTCCCAAAAATCCTGGGGGAGTTCGTTGTGTGGTTGGGCAGTTGCTGGGGTTTGTTCCACCTCTGTCGGTAGCTCAATAGAGAATTCAGCAACAAAATCTGCAAGAATCTGCCTTTTACGGCCGATCTGGGTTGAAACTTGATATCAAACTCCCCTAATTCCACGACCCATTTTGCCAATCTTCCAGAGAAGTCGGCCCTTCTTAGAAGAGGTTTGAGCTGGTGGTTAGTGAGGACATTAATGGTGTGAGCTCTGAAGTAATGCACCAACTTGCAGGATGTCACTACCAGTGCTAGCGCCAACTTCTTAAGGGGTAGGTACTTGCTTTCTGCTCTGAGAAGAGTTTTGCTGACATAGTAGACTGGCAACTGTTGCCGGTCTTCTTACCTGAGTAGGACGGCGCTGACTGCATGGTACGATACTACAAGGTAGAGGAAGAGTTCCTCGTGCTGGAGTGGGGTGGAGAGCAAGGGTGGTTGGGTCAATTATTTCTTCAGATCGGTAAGGGCAGAGTCACATTCTGGGGTCCATTTGAACCGTTCTTGTTTTTGAGAAGCTGGAAGAACGGTTGGCACCTGTCTGATGAACAACTGATAAACCTATTGAGTGTTGCGGCCATTCCAGTTAGTTTCTGCACCTCTTTGGCATTCTTCGGGGCTTGGATGCTCTGGATCGCACTGATCTACCGTGGATCTACTTCAATGCCCCGATGCATAACCAAGAACCCCAGAAATTTACTCGAGCTGACTCCGAAGACACACTTTAAAGCATTTAGCCTCATTTTGTACTCCTTCAGAATGCAGAGTACCTCTTTTAGATCTGCCTAATGAGAGTCACTGAGTTTGCTTTTCACTACCATGTCATCGATGTAGACCTCGACAGTTCTGCCGAGTTGCGTCTTGAACATCTTTGTGACCAGCCGCTGATACGTGGCCCCGACATTCTTCAAACCAAAGGGCATGACCTTGTAGCAATAGATACCCCTCAGAGTGATGAATACCGTCTTCTCTTGGTCGTCAGGGTGGAGGGGAATCTGGTGGTACCCTTGATAGGCATCCAAGAAACTCATCCTCCCAAAGCCAGCTGTTGCATCCAGGAGCTGATTAATTTTGGGAAAGGGGAATGGGTCCTTGGGGCATACCTTGTTGAGGTCAGTGAAGTCCACACAGACCCTCCATTTACCATCCTTCTTTTTCACTACCACCGTGTTTGACAGCCAGCTTGGGTAGTTGATCTCTCGAATTACCCCAGCTTCCAAAAGCTTCTCAGTCTCTTCCACAACAACGTCTATGTGCTGGGTGTTCACCTTTCTACCTTTCTAGACCACAGGTCAGCATTTTGGGTTTACATTCAGCTGATGACAAGCGACATCGGCGTCGATCCCCAGCATGTCATAAGAGTTCTAGGCGAACACTTCCAGGAAACTTGTCAATAAATCGATCAAGGATTGTTCCTCCTGTCTGGACAGAGAAGTGCTGATGACGAAGTACTTATCTCCTTGCCGATCCATGTATATCTTCTTTAGGTCCTCCACGGTTTTGTTCTCAGGTGTCTATCCCACATCATCAACGGTTGGGGTGTCTTCGTGCAGCTCCATCATTTGCACTTTCTCAGGCTTTGTCTTGGTCGTGCATGCTGTTAGGAAGCACTGTTTGGCAGCTACTTGGTCTCCCCTAATTTCTCCTACTCTAGCAGGGGTGGGAAATCAGATTAGTTGATGGCAGGATGATGAATGGACTTTATGAGGTGCAACCAAGTTCGTCCCATGATAGCATTGTAGGGGGAGGGTACGTTAACTACCAGGAATTTGGTTTGCAATGTGATTCCTCTGGCAGTTACTGGAATCGTTACCTTTCCCATGGGCCAAACTGGATATGAGCTGAATCCGACCAATGGGTTGAGTGATGGCTGGAGGTCGGACTTCTTGAGTTCCAGTTTCTTGAACAGGCTGTAGTGCATGACTTCTGATGACCCTTGGTCTATGAGCAATCTCTTCACGTCATAATCCGTCATTCTTAATATTACAACCAAGGCGTCATTATGAGGAGTTTGTACACCTACGAGATCTTCATCGGTGAAGGTAATGGACATATGATAGCCGCTGACCTCGACTTTCTTGCTAGGTGGTTGTATCTGCATTACTTCCCTCAAGTGTGTAGCCTTCTGCATCTTGGCCCGGTATCTATGTGGGTTGACGGTCCCTAACTCGGCCGAACCGTGTAGCACATTGATTACCCGGACAGGTCTCTCCTCTGTCTCTTTCTGGGCAGTGTCCCCCACCCGTGGTTGCTCGGCTTCATTCTTTGTCTTTTCCCGATCAATAAATTGATCGAGATGGCCAGCTTTGACCAAATCTTCCAAATGGGTTTTGAGATGCCGACATTGCTCTGTCTTGTGCCTCTTCTCGTGGTGGTAGAAACAGAACCTCTTCTGTTCTCGGGTGGCTGGGTCCCCTCCTAACTTTGGTGGCCACTTGAAAAATGGCTTGTCACAGATCTGGGGCAATATCTTATAGATGGGGTCTTTAAAGACCGTATATACCCCCTCAGTCGCTCTTTTTCCCCGGGTGCTATCTTCTGATCAGGGTTTCTTGGCATCCTTCTTGCTTGTTTTGTCGGTAGCGTTGTCGACCTTGGCCGAACCTGACTGAGGTATGTCTTCATCCAACCGCGCATAGCGTTTGATTCTCAACATCAGCTCCTGTATTGTAAGGGCCAGTTTCTTTGTCAATGACTATCGCAGGCGATGCTCCCTGGGAAGGCTGATTTTGAACTGAGTTACAGCCAGTTGCTCGTTGCACTCGTCAATTTCGTTGTAAGCTTCCCAGTAGCGCCGTGCCTACGCTCGCAATCCTTCCTCTTCCTCCTTTCATAGGGTTAGCAAGAAATCAACCTCTTTCGACTGCAAGCTGTTTGCTATGAAACGAGCAGTAAACAGCTCGGCAAGCTACCTCCAGCTTAACACGGACTTAAGTGGCAATTTGTCAAACCATCGTAGGGCCACACTTCCCAGGCTAGAGGGAAAGACTCGGCACATCAGAATTTGGTCATCACACCATACTACCATTAGTTATTTGTAATGCCAAACATGGTTAATCGGGTCGGACTTCCCATCATACAGAGTGAACTTTGGTGGAGTGAACTTTCGAGGAATTGGGTGGGACTCAATCTCCTCTGTGAAAGGCGAGGACGCGATTTGGTCTAGAGCCTTTTTCACCAAGTCGCAGGCCGTGCGTTCCTTTTTCACCAAGTCACTGGGCCATTCCTGCCACTAATAATTTGTTCCTGGTCAGGGGACCTTTCTCTCCGACGCCCATTTCTTCCAGAGAATGCCTCTCTCATAACCCGAACTTAGGAGGTGAGGTAGGCTATCTCTTCGCCGTGCCGCCGAATTTCCCTCTCTGCCGCACGGATTGTGTCTTCACTTGGAACTCGCCCACTGGAGGGCAACGGGGCGAGGTCTCGGTGGTGGTTTCTGCGGAGGTTTTTGCCCCTGACATAGTCTATATTCCTCCGTATTTCATTTGGTGCTTCCTGGTGACTTTCAGCGGGCGTCCGTATCTTCGACCTCAATGTTCTTCTCGTTTACCGATCTACTGGTGTAGATTGGCAGTGCGCCGAGTTAGTCTGATCTTTGCTGGTGGAGGCTCTGCTACCTCTCCTATTATGGTTCTCTCTTCCGCCTCTTCGGTCGTTCAAACTCATGGTTTTTCTAAGCCTTCGCATAGACGGCACCAATTGTAAGTGAGATTTTCCAGGAAAGCTGGGCCGAACTCTCAAGCCCCAAATGGATGAGCCCAAACTCTTTTTGCAAGAAAAGAAGGTTAGAATGGGTCGACTCTTGGTGGACCGATCACACTCCGATGATTAAGTTAGCAAGCTTAATCGAGATAAAAATGAATGAGAGTTGTGAATTCTTGGAGTTTACTGTCCATACTTGGCTCTCGATGTCTTGGGTATTTATAGCGTGATCGATGGAGTGTGTTTGACCTTGGCCTATTGTCGCGCCCAGATTTTTCGCACTCGAGGAATACTCACACAAGCGGAAAAAATGATGTACTCTCTCGTTAGAACTCACCCTCCTAGAAGAATGAGTGCGACAAGGTTTGAATTGAAAAATTGGTTTGAATAAAGGGCTTTTAAAAAAGATTCGGAGTCACCACCTAACTTGATTAAGGTGAGTTAGGTCACCTAAAAACTAAGAATAATCCGAAGACTACACTTAGGGTTTTTAAAAAATAATTTTGAAAATATCTCCTCAAGAGAGGGTTTTTAGGAAAACAAGTTGTTTGGTAACCTTTAAAAAACATTTAGCCCTTTTTGAAAAATAACTCCTTTTTGGTCTTTGAAAACAGTGATCTAAGTTCGGAGGTTGGTTACATGTAGGGAAGACGCACTAAGCTATCACCCTACCCCGCCCTTTCGGTACCTACATGTCAATCTACCCTAGATTCACCTATGAGAGTCTTTAACCAACTAATGGTTCAATCCTACCCACTTTGAGAAACAATGTTTGAAAAGGAACTATCATGATGCATGATATGCAAGTACAAAATAAGATAATGGAAGAATAGATTTGAAAAGAGATTGAGTTGAAATTGATTTAATTTGAAAATAGACTTGAAGAGATGGAATTGAAATTGGAAAGTTTGAAAATTGAAAGTAGAAATTTGAAAATAGAAATTTTGAAATTGGAATTTTAAAAATAGATTGGAATTTGAGATTTGAAAAGATTTTGGAAACCGCACCCATGAGGGTGGAATTGAAAGTTTGGAAAGTGTTGTGACCGCACCTATAAGGTTGCCTACGTATCCCTTTGGGGGAATCAGGTCAGTCGTAGTTCGGACTGAAGTCCGATTGAAAATAGAAGGTTAGATTAGAAGAAAAAGATTGAATGGGAAATTGAATTTGACTTGAAATTAGAAGAGGAGATTAGAAATTGAAATTAAGAAAATTGGACTTTGATTTGGAAAGATAGATTTGGACTTGTTTTGGAAAGATGGAGGTTTAGGAAACCTAGACTTAGGAAAGATGAGACTTAGGAAAGACTCAAGAGTTTAAGAAAGATTGGATTTAGGAAAGGTTCGAATTAGGAAAGGTTCGATTTAGGAAAGTTTCGAATTAGGAAAGTTTCATTTGTGAAAAGTTTTGAATTTGGAATGTTTTGAAAAAAGGAAGTTTTAGGTTTAGGAAAGTTTTGAAATTGGAAAGTTTCGAGTTTAGAAAGTTTTCGAAAAAGGAAAGGTTTTCAGATTAGAAAGGTTCCCAAATTAGGAAAGTTTTGAAAATCGAAAAGTTTTGTTTCAAGAAAGGTTTTGAAATAGGAAAGTGTTGAATTTAGAAATGTTTTAAATTAAGAAAGGTTTAGTTTAAGAAAGGCTTAGAATTTAGAAAGTTTCAAGTTAAGAAAAGTATTAGATTTGGAAAGATGTTGAAGTTTCGAAAAATTTAGAATTTAGAAAGTTTTAGATTTAGAAAGTCTTAACTTAAGAAAGTTTTGAATTTAGAAAACTTAGAATTTTAGAAAGATTTGACATTTAGAAAGTTTAAGATTTAAAAAGTTTTAGAATTTTTGAAAATCTTGAGATTAAGAAAGGTTTGAGTTTAAGAAAAGTTTGAAAACTTAAATTTGGAAAGTTAAGATTTGGAAAGGGGGTTGAATTAGGAAAGATTTGAAAGTTGAGCTTTAAAACTTAGGAAAGATTTTATGTTCAAGTTTTAGAAACTTAAGGTTTAGGAAAGTGAAAGTTTAGGAAGGATTTGAATTAAGAAAAAGTTGGATTAGGAAAGGATTGGATTTTGTTGTGAAAAGAGAAGGTTTGATTTTGTTTTCAAAAACGGAGGATAGGGTCTAGTTTCCTAAACGGGGAGATTCGACTTGGTTTCCTAAAGGGAAGATACGATTTGGCAAGGATTTGGAAAGGGAGATTCTAGAAACCCTAGTTTTGGAAAAAAAATTATAGTTTTGACGTAGAAAATAGGTTTTGGAAACATGTATAATTTTGATGTAGAAAACAAGAGGTTTTGGACACCTAGGTTTGGGGCAAAGTTTGAAAATCATGTTTTTGGAAAGAAAATTAGGGTTTCCTAATTGTGGGCTCTAATGCTTGACTTGGGCTCTAAGGAAAGAGTTTTTGGAAAGTGCGTTTTTAGAAACGAAGGTTTTCTAGAAGGGAATCCTAGGGAGGGACTTTTGGAAAGTGAATTTGAAGAGGGAATTTTTGGAAAGAAATTTTAAAGAGAAGGAGTTTTAGAAAGTGTGTTTTTAGAAACGTAGATTTTAGAAGGAAAATCCTAGAGAGGAAATTTCTAGAAGGAAGATTTTGGAAAGAGAGTTTTTTTTTAGAAAGGTTTTTGGAGAGAGTTTTTAGGAAGGTGAATCTAGGGAGTGTTTTTAGAAAGTGAATTTTGAGGAAAAGATTTTAGAGAGGAGTTGAAAAAGAGAGTTTTGAAAAATAGGTTTTGGAAGGGAGTCTTTGAAAACAATTTTGAAGAGGAGAGTTTTAGGAAAGTATGTTGAAAAAGAGATTTTTAGGAAGAGATTTTTGAAAAGAGTTTTTGGAAAGTATGAAAACGTCTCACTTTCCTAAAGCGATTCTAGCCATAAGAGGGCTAGAACCACTTTAAGAAAGTGGTTTTGAAAACAATAAAGTTTGAAAATATAGACCAAGAAGGTCACTTTTAATGTAACACTTTCCTAAAGCAACCCTAACCATTGAAAGGCTAGAATCACCCTAGAATTGTGGTTTTGAAAACAAGTTTTTGAAAAAGAGATTTTGATGCAATTTTGAAAACAAGTTTGAAAAACAATTTTGAAAACGGTTTTTAGAAGATGCAAGACTATGATATGCACAATGCAATTTGGGGTCGTGAACATACAAGGCTAAGGCTTCACCACATAATCAAGGGGGCCGGACCCACGTGGTCTTTGGTTAGACTAGAAGAAAGCCCCCGACACGATGACTCTCTAATAGCCCAATTCTACACATGGACCGGGAATCCCCTTGTTTCAAGCATGCAAAGAAAGGGGGGGAAAGAGATGGGGGATTGAAATAGAGAAAACCCAAGTGGGTTAGGAGAGAGAAGAGAGAGGGGGGAAGTGCGGAAATTTAAATAGGGAGCCTACCTTGAATCTTGTTTATTTTGCACGCCGGGCAGTCTTCGGTCTTCGATCTTGATCTTCATCTTCAGTGTTCGAGAGTTGTCTTCAAGCCTTGGATTGCAGCTCTTAAAGTCTTCCAAGGGGGGTTGAAGGCTAATGTATGAGTGTATGAGAGTGTATATAAGTGTATAGGAGGCTAAGGTTTGTGTAGGGTGGCTAGGGTTTAGAAAACCTAAGGAGGCTAGGGTTTAAGAGGTGCTCGAGCTCTGTATATCGAATTATATGATTTTTAGGTTAAGTTTGTGAATCCTTTTCACGTTGAATGAGGCTCTGTATTTATAGAAGGAGGAATACACTGGCGCTTATTGCAGTGGCGCCAGGCTAAATTTTACACTGGTGCCACTAGGAGTGGCGCCAGGCCATTTTTTGGCTTGGCCCCACTAGTAGTGGCGCCAGCCATTTAGGAAACATTTAAGGTCGGCAAGCAACGTATCTTTGACTAGATTTGGGCACCTGTACTAGTGACTACCATGCAATTTTTAGCCTGACTTCATTAGGAGTGGCTCTGGAAAGTCCGGGAATGATTTAAAGGAGTCGGGAGTGACCCAGAAGGCCGGAAAGGAGCAAGAACACTTAAAATAGTGTCCTGGAGGTATTTGACTTGAAAAGTGAGGATAAGATGTGTCGGAAAGGTTGATCGGGCCTTCAGGGGCAAAACGGTCAATCGGACTGAGAAACTGCCGGGGTGAACTCGGACTATCTCGGAAGAAGACTTGGGATCTGAAAACATTATTTAGAATGTTCCCAAAGGTTGCCGGTTTGATTTCCAGAGCCAGTGTGGACAGAAAAGGAGACCGGCCCACCAGGGCAAAACGGTCATTTTGTACTGGGTTTGCCGAAACTGACTCGGAATGATCCGAAAAGGTAAAGGAGGTTGAGAACACTACAAAAATTAGTCTCAAGAGGTTACCGGTTTGATACCCAGAGCCGGTGTGGTCGAAAAAGGAGACCGGCCCATCAGGGGCAAAACGGTCATTTCGTACCGGGTTGGCCGGAACTGACTCTGAAAGATCTGGAAAGGTAAAGGAAGATTGAGAATACTATAAAAAGTATTCTCGGGACATTACCGGTTTGATACCTAGAGCCGGTGTGGTTCCCAGGGCATTCGGATGCCTAGGGGCAAAATGGTCATCTTGACCGGAAAGTCTCGGAAAAGGTCCAAAGGACAGTTTGGTCATTTTTCACCAAAGTGGGTTAACAAACACTGGTGTTGACCTGGGTTTTGAGTATTTCCGCCACTCTAATGGCGGTCGTCGTGACACATGGGTTTGTTGCCAATTCCCTATATCGACCTATTTGTGAGTATTTTCGCTACTCTAATGGTTTTGTGAGTAGTTTTGCTACTCAGACCGTCTTGAGGAATAAACTGTCTCGAGAGTGGGATTGAAAAGGGGACTTATCGTCTCCGAAGAGACGCACCTGGATTGGAACCGTCTCGAGGAATAAACTGTCCCGAGAGAGGGATTGGAAAGGGGTCATACCGTCTCCGAAAAGACGCGCCTGGATTGGAACCGTCTCGAGGAATAAATTGTCCCGAGAGAGGGATTGGAAAAGGGTCTTACCGTCTCCGAAGAGACGTGCCTGGATTGGAACCGTCTCGAGGAATAAACTGTCTCGAGAGTGGGATTGGAAAGGGGACTTATCATCTCCGAGGAGATGCACCTGGATTAAAACCGTCTCGAGGAATAAACTGTCCCGAGAGAGGGATTGGAAAGGGGTCTTATCGTCTCCGAAGAGACGTGCCTGGATTGGAACCGTCTCGAGGAATAAACTGTCTCGAGAGTGGGATTGGAAAGGGGTCTTACCGTCTCCGAAGAGACATGCCTGGATTGGAACCGTCTCGAGGAATAAACTGTCTCGAGAGTGGGATTGGAAAAGGGACTTATCGTCTCCGAGGAGACGCGCCTGGATTGGAACCGTCTCGAGGAATAAACTGTCCCGAGAGAGGGATTGGAAAGGGGTCTTACCGTCTCCGAAGAGACGTGCCTGGATTGGAACCGTCTCGAGGAATAAACTATCTTAAGAGTGGGATGGAAAGAGGTCTTACCATCTCCGAAGAGACGCGCCTGGACTGAAACCGTCTCGAGGAATAAACTGTCCCGAGAGAGGGATAGGAATTGGAAAGGAAATGACAATGCCCCTAAGGGCATTTTGGTCATTTTGCCTCTATTTGGGCCTGACAGGCCCGCGAAGCGACGGAATTTGGACCTAGAGAATTGGATTCGATAGGAATATGCCCACAATGACTTGAAAACAAGTCTGGACAGAGTGTAGACTGCCGAACAGTCAAAAATGAGGTACTTACACCTATCAGCAGGCTCTCATGGCCTGTTGGGTAGGCATTATCATTGACGCCGCCTGACCATTTACAGGGTCTGGTGCACCACCGTGAGGGATTCCGGGTAACCGGACGTGCACATCGACGTTGCGTGGGCAGCCGCTCCTGCATTTAATGCTCGAAGACCGCTAGCGGTTTGGGCATGCCTCCTGCGGTTTGGGCCATGGCGGGGAGGAGATCAGCGATTAAGGCCGGCCCGTCCTCTAATTCTAATATGGGCCGCCAAGCAACCCCAACTTTAATTTGTGTAGATTGGCCTCAACTATTGGGTTAAGCCGGGGAATATTCCCCCACAATAATCACCTAATATATAATTAACTAGCACCTAATACATCTTTTAGCAATATGAGTGGGACAAAAAATGAGAATATATATCTTTCTTTTTTTGGCCTTCATCCAAGCCCCTCTCAACTATTTTTCAGAGGGAAGATACATGTACTAATTAAAAGAGATTACACTACTATAGAAACACGATACTCAAAACCTTAAGTATAGGCATTTTTCAAGGATGAAGGAGCAGTCATACAATGGGCATAACAACAAACACATACTAGCGACCAGTTGACCAATGAAAGCACGATTCTTACACTGAAAGTAATTCATGCATTTGCTAAAGTTCATCTCTCTCAAATATATACGTATATATATATATATATAAACTTGCAAGAAATATGTTTCCTTAAGATAGTCCCCTGAATCATTTTGAGTCATAATAATATCTATTCACACTCAAGTCATAGCATCTTACAGTACACATGAATCACACAAATATTAAGTCAATTACATGATTCAATTATATTACGGCAAAACTCTCCATTTTTTTAAGTAATTAAACATGGTAAAACCCTAGATTTGCACCCAAAATATTTAAGAATTCTCAAAATATCAATTAACTAGTACATTATACTAACCATAACAAGAATTAACTAAGAAAGTAAAAAAAAATAATAATAATAACTAACTTTCAAGTTTATGCAAATAATTTATATAAGGTCTCCCATGCCTCTAACATTAATTTTAAACATATCCTAGACATAAAAAAATATTTCAAATATTATATATTAAACATTACATTTTAAAATTTTAATTTTATCCAAATTAATACCATGGCATAATCGCTTATCTTAATCCAATAATTCAAATAATTAATGAGTCATCAAATTGAATATCACAACATGTTAAACATGTTATTAATTTACTCAAATCAACAAAGAATAAAATATTTTAACATTTCAAGTTTACATAAAACCTTATGCATACCCCAAATGTCTTATAAACATAATTTCTACCATGGATTCATGAATAACTCAAATATATTAACTCAATAGCAAAAATCTCAAGTGAAAACCCTCTACCTCTTTTAAGATTGAACCTAAGGTAATGAATTGGTTTTGTCGAAACCACGAATCAAAACCACCACTGCATAGACCTCAAAGAGTAAAACAAATAACCATAAAGGAACAATACCAAAATGTTGCTTTAAGGGAAGGAAAATGGTGAAAGAATGTTGAAGTAACAAAAATAGAGAAAAGAGAGATATAGATCTCCATATCCACACACACACACACACACACACACACACACAAGGAGAGAGAGAGAGTAGGTTTGTTTCCTTCAAAACTAATTTTCAATATTTACTTAAAACCCCCCAATGTTTAATGAAATCTCAAAACAAAACCCACCTACCTTTGACTCATTGACCAGGTCCTCACATAAGCCTCCACAATGGTGCTAATGGTAGAATTGGGTGTTTATCTCTCATGATATAATGGTCATCACACACATAGATGCACGACTGCAATTTGTGTGTGTTAGCAAACTTCACCGTGGTTTGTACTCTCTTGGATGAGTTTCAAAATATATAATAATGGCGCTCTAAACATACAGAAGAAAACTGTGAAGCAAAACTGATTTTTGAATTTTTTAGATCATCTATAAAATGCAGACAGTCTGGTATTATATAAGCCTCGAAAAATATATTTAGGGTAGTCATGATCCATTTGAATAGGCACTTATTCGCCAAACGGTACATATTTTAGAAATTGGAATAACCACCAGCCAAACGCGCCCTTACGCCTCCACAATCATAACTGATTTGAATAAAATAAAATAAACATTTATTATTTAGTGAAAAAATTAAATCGGGTTTGGACATCTTATTGAACCTAAACCTGGCCCAAAGCGACACGCAGGTGTGGTAGACCCATATTTGAGCAAGTCCTTGGGGCACAAACCTTACACTTAGGTAAGACTATATAAACCCATTGAGGAACTCCTTTTTAATTGATGTGGGACAAGGGTAGTTAACTCAAGTATAACATGGTCAAGTTGATCACTTTAATAACTATTATCTCATTCAATCCTTTACGAATTTGAGCAAAAAAATACTTGAGATTAGTCTCCTCATAGAGGTTAATTTAAAGCCCCTTGGATCCACAAAAAAGGATGAGCGGGTCACATATTTATAAAGACTCAAATGTGACATAAAAGTCACAAATTTCCAACATACTTTTCATCCCATCTCTAAACATTGTCACTATAACTCCACCTTACAAATCCCAACAATTAGAAGAGAAGGTGAAGATTCAACAAAACTTGTTCAAATCTAAAAAAAATTTAATTAGAGGGAAAGTATTGATTTATGATTGAAATAAAAGTTTAAGATGTAAGTGAAGTCTCACATCGCCTAGATACGAAAGCTATTTCCTCCATATATATCTTTGGGCAACCCTCACCCTACAAGCCAATTTTTAGGATTGAGTTAGGCCTATGGATTCTTCTAACATGGTATCAAAGCTGGGTTCTGAAGGGTTTTCACCTATTGGGACTGCTCAAGCCCACTTTCTTGCCTCACATTTTCACGCTTCACATAAGGGAGGGTATGATTGAAGTCCCACATCGCTCGGATCTCTTGTCTCATATCTCCACGCTTTGCGTGAGAAAGGGTGCGAGTGAAGTCCCACATTGCTCAAATACAAAGGCTATCACCTCCATATATGCCCTTGGGCAACTCTCACCCTGCAAAGCTAATTTTTAAAGTCGAGTTAGGCCCATGGATTCTTTAACATAGTATGAGAACTGGATTCTAAAAGGCCTTTACCTCTTGGGACCGCTCAGGCTCACTCTCTTGCCTCATGTTTTCATGCTTCGCGTGAGGGAGGGTATAAGTGAAGTTTCACATTGCTTGAATCTCTTACCTCATATCTCCACGCTTCACATGAGAAAGGGTATAAGTGAAGTCCCACATTGTCTGGATACGAAGGCCATCACCTCCATATATACCTTTGGACAACCCTTACCCTACAAAGTTGATTTTCAAGGTTGAGTTCGGTCCATGGGTTCTTCAACATGGTATCAGAGCTGGGTTTTAAAGGGCCTTCACCTCTTGAGACCTTTCAAGCTCACTCTCTTGCCTCACATCTCTACGTTTTACATAAATGAAGGCCATCACCTCCATATCTACCATTGGGCAACCCTTATGCTATAAAGCTAGTTTTCATAATTAAATTAGACCATGAGTTATTCTAACATAAGAGAAAGCATAAAAAATAAAAATAAAAACAAAGAACAAAATGTAAAAAACAATCAATTGAAATATAAATGACTTTGCTTGTAATGCAACGATGAAAAGGGACGGGTGACTCACCTCTAAAATACGGTATTCCTACAAATGGAGTTAGCACCCTGCAAGAGTACGGGGGTCGCGATGAAGTCTAAACCGGTAATCCGATATCGTTCTCTCCCAAGGGACCTAGCCAAATATGTTGATTTAAAGTTGACCCTTGTTGACTCAAGGTTAATTCCCATGTTGATTTTGATGATAACTAAACCTTGTGTTATTTTACTAATGAATCTACTTAGTGTACAGATTAACAAAATTCATAATTTAGACTTAAAGTTCAATATTAAGTCTAATGCATGTCAAAGAAAATGCACAACAAATTCAAAATCAAGCAATGAATTCTAAGAGTTATGCAATGAACCAAACAGAGGATTGACGCATATCTCTACTTCAAGCAAATATCTTACATTCGAAGAGATTGAAGGTGTTCAAATAAAGCTTCTATCAAGTGCACATAGTTTCAATGAAGATTAATTTTTACTAGACTGAAGACTTCATCAGAATATGCAAAGATCAGTTGAGGAGGTGCAATGCTCAGTTGAAGATGAATTGTTTGTTGAAGAGTTTGAAAAAACTTAAGAGATGATTTCATCTAGAATGCAAAGATCAATTCAAGACAATGCGATTGAAGTTACTGAGAAGATGACTCATAATGATTGTCTGATTTCTACCTAGATTCAAGTGAAGAAATCTTCTATAATGTAAATAATCAATGAAGACTAGATATACGAAGAGACTTCATCATGTCTGCAATGGTCTCAATGAAATGATTTTAATGAAGAATGAATAATTGATAGCAAAGAGGAAATCAGAAATCAAGCATTGTGAAGCTCAGCTTGGCATTGAAAGAGGATATTCTACAATGATAGAAGAAGCTGAGCAAATGAAGAAGAAAAGATGAACATTGATCTAATGAAGCCTTGACAGTTTGAGAGCCAAGAGAAGATCAATATTCAATGATTGATTCAATCCCAATTGAATAGAAGTTAACTCTGATGAGTTAAAGAGATTTGATTGATCATCATACCCCAAAGATATACTTCTTAAAAATCTTATACCAGTGCTTTGATAAATTTGATCAATAGAAATCTGAAAGTAGAATTCTGGGCAATGAGGGGACTCATGGAAATGAGGAGTCGCCTCTTGATCACAAAAGCAAAAAGGCCTGAAGACAAGATGATCAATGAGGGGACTCATGGAAATGAGGAGTCGCCTCTTGATCACAGAAGAAAAAAGGTCTGAAGACAAGATGAACAATGAGTGGAATCATGAGAAATGAAGAGTCGCCTCTTAATCACAGAAGCAAAAAGTCTGGAGACCAAATAGACAATGAGTGGACTCATTGTAATGAAAAGTCGCCTCATGGAGACAGACGCAAAGGCTTGAAGATGACATGATCAATGAGCAGACACATGAAGACGAAGAGTCGCCTCTTGGTAGCAGAAGTAAAAGGCTTGAAGATGAAATGATCAATGAGCAGACACCTGAAGATGAAGTGTTGTCTCATGACAGCAGAAGCCAAAGATGTGAAGACAGAATGAACAAGGAGTTGCCTCATCGATATGAAGAGCGGATTCATGAAGTCAGTGAATATCGTCTGGTAAATGCAGAAGCAGAATGTATCGATTCCACAAATCTGGAGCCGACTCCCTTGGATATAACGACTATTTTTCTTAACATTATAACGGACTGAACGTGCATTTATGATACCCAACCATCTCTAACGGATGGAATTAATACAAGGGTATATATACAACCGTCTAGTTGTATTTATACAACTGATTGAAGACAAAAACAAGATTAAATCTATTGATTCACTGATATATTCTGAATATTCTTCCTGTCTTCTTTAGTGAGCTTTGAATGTAAAATTTACTCTTGCTAGAGAGTGTTAGTCACTTGTATAGTTTTATACACTTGTAATTGAGAGTTTGAGAGTTCTCTTGTGAAAGCAAAACTCTTGTAAGTTTGAGTGGAGCTTGGACAAAACCACTTGGAGTTTGAAGAGCTCGATGAGGAGTTCTTTGTATAGTGAGCTGAGCACTTTGTCAATCAATAGCCCATCTTGTAATGATTACATAGTGGAAGAAGACTTCAAGGAGGTCTTGGGGTGAAGACGTAGACCACAGTTTGTGGTTGAATCTCGGTAAATCTGTGTCTTTCTTCTATTGCTCTGTTTTCTTTATTTCTACTGATTACATTACATTGCATAAAGATTGATCACTGTTACATTTCTTAGATTAATTTTAATTAATCTTAACTGGTATTAATCTACGAAAAACCCAATTCACCCCCCTCTTGGGTTGCCTTTTAGACCAACAAAATATAGGCTCTAGTACTCAACTCACACTAACCTAACCTTGGATTGGATTGCAATTATGTGGGGAATTAGATCTAAAATAAAATAGTCCGAAAATGTTTTGGGTTTTTGATGATGGTTTTGAATTACTAACCTATTGCAATGAAAATAAAAACAATTAACACTAGATAATTAAAGTAAAACACAAAATGAAAATAGAATTAAAGCAATTAAAAGGAAATTGGGCTCAAATAATCCAATCACTCAATTTCATCCAATGTTTCCAATGAGATTTATAACTCAAATCAAACACAACATTTAAATGTGTTTGATTCGGAGAATTTAACTAAGAAAACCGATTATTCTCAAGCAATTGAAATAAGATACATGTTCGATGGGGAATCAAGGGTTAATATCATCGATTCAACTTAGTCAATACCAAATTTGTGGTTTGTGCATTGATTAGCCAAACATAATCAATAACCTAGGTTTTCTAAGGCATCTTCAATCAATTGTTGGGAATGAATTTCTAGAAATTGTGGAGTTTTTTTCTAGTCAAAGGTCCTAAATTAATACCATCGATTTGGGTGATCAAAATCTCCCAACTTAGTCAATAATTCAAGTTTTCTAAAATTCCACATCTAATTACTAGAAATTCGAATTGTAGGAAAATATGACAATTAATTCATGAAACACCTCCATTTAATCCTTTGGATTATTTGGGTAATTTTCACATTTAAACCCAATTTAAATTACTAGCTACTTGAATACAATATTAAAGCTTGTAAAAATGAAAAGAGAAACATAAAGAGATTTAAATCTAAAATTAACTACAATAATAAGACTGTTTGGTTACAAGAAAAATGAGATAAAGTGCAAGAAAGTGAAAAAAAATACAATACAATGAAGAAAATTACAAATTTCTACACTATACTACAATTATAAAGCTAAATCTAAGCTAAAAATGAAGAAAAAAGGAAAAAACTAACCTTGGAGAGCTTCTCCCGCCGCCCCCTTAGCTCTAAAAAACCCTAACTCCACAAAAAACCTACAAAAAACTCTAAAAACGCCGATTCGAACCAAAAAATGCATTCTGGATGAACAGTAACCGTCCGAATGGTGAACAGTAACCGTTCGGACAGGTACTATTCACACTGTTCAACTGCAGAAACTGTGAAGCTTGATTTGACCACACTAGAGCTCGATTCAGCTGATGCACATTAGAGGCAAAGTTATAGAGCTTGAAGTCTTCTTTCCAATAACGCAAAAATAAGCTCATTCGAATATCGGAATAAAAAGTTATGGCCAAAATACCGAGACAGGTCTGAATTTTCATGAACAAATTATTCATCTTGAACTCGCTTTGATTATTCTTGATTTCTTTTCACCTTTATTAGCTTATATAACCTACAAAACACATACAAAACATACTCAAATAAATATCTAACTAAAATAAGATAATTAATTACAATATAAGTCTAACAAAGTACAAATTAAGGGCTTATGATTACACTTTTAGGGTGTAATCAAGGGGAGCCACAAAATACTTCAGTATAGGTAAACACATCTCAGCCAATGTGTGAATTTAACAATAAAGCTAAAGGTATCTTCGTAATTTTGTATATCAAATTACTCTGACCTAGTTTGTATTAGTTTAACTATTCTTCCTAACGTTAACCTTGCATTTGTGAGCAGCCTCCCAAACTTGACTCCAATATGGGCGAAGTGTCACAAGTTAGCAACTACGTTGCGCTAAGAAGGCCGAGGAGACGACATCTAGGTGCATGGAGTGAGCTTGAGACTTTAGTAGGGATGGACATTGGAAGTGCTTGGGATAGGCCTACACTCAAAAAAATTCTCATCGAACCTAAAATTAAATCACCAACCCACCCAAAATAAAATTTATGATTCCTAAACCCGCCCATGTAATTTAAAAATATTTTTTTAAAATATTGTCACAAAATATGAAATCTTTATAAATAAATATATTTTAAAATATATATATTATTTTTAATATATTTTGGACTGGGCTAGGCTAGGCTCCGAGCACAATTATCAAGCCCAGCCATTAATCTAATCGGGTTTAGAAAAAAATCTTAAGTACTATAAATAATGAGCGGACTATCAGGTCCGTGGCAACCCCTAGTCTTTAGTGATATTTTTGTAAATATTGCATTCTCAGTCTTGGAGGGGCGTTAGTTTTTTTCAAAGATTATGATAGTTACATGGAAGTTGCCAAAAGTCCATTGCAACTACATATTCGAATTCAGCGATGCACGAAAATAGTTAGGGTCATTACGACTACTCGAGCAGGGGTAATGTTTCCTTTTGTTAACTAAGAGACGATTCAAAATGTTATCATAAAGAGAAGTCATGGACGTATGACTCTTGGTTAACTTGCTTACTTCTTTAAGCACTTATGAGATGTACCTTGCTCATCCGTTACCTACAAATGCTCATAGCTTGTTGATGGGTTTGCACTTTGCATGACTTGACGCATGACTATAACTTATCAAACACAAGGTTACTTTTTTTGGACACTTAGGGTCCATTTGGTACAATTTTTTTTAATCTTTCTTCCGCTTTATTTTTTTACTTATATTTGGATTTTTTTTAGTTTTTATTTATTTTTTAGTTTGCTTTTTAACTTGGCTTATGAAAGCTAAAAAAAATTCACATTTTTTTCTTATAAGCAAAAGTAATAATAATAATAATAATAATAATAATAATAATAATAAAACCTAAACTTAAGCTATACCAAATAGAACCTTAAGGTCTTAGCAGGTGAAGATAGTCACTACAAGAAATTACACTTTCTGTGACAATTTTTGGTGACAAACACATAATCTTGTCGCTAATAGTTTACTTTCACAGCCACATTTCTGTGACAACTTTTTTTCCTAATTGCCCAAACTATACTTTCCACAACAATTTATTTCTCCCATCACCAAAAGAGCACTTTTCACAACGACATATTGCCCTCGTTGCCAATTGTTATCACGTAAGTTGTAGACATTTTTTTTCAGTACCAATCGAATTTGTAGACATATTGCCCTCGTTGCCAATTCTGGTACTTTCGGCGATGAGATATTTTTTCTTGTTGGCAATTTTGTACAATCAGAAATTTTTTTTATTTTATTTCCTGAGCGCACCATCTGTTTTTTTTTTTTTTTTGGTATACAATCCGTTAGTCTCCCTCTCCCTCTCAATCTGAATCTCTCTGCCTATGTCTCTCTCCATCTTACCCTCAAGTTGGCGCACAAACACCTCACTTTCTTCCCTCATAGATTTTCTCTTTCATTCTGGTTGTTTTATTCTGGTCTCTGCATTTTTTTTATTTTTGGCTGTGAGGTACACAGCTCATTCGAAGGCAGCCCCATTGTCAAAACACAGTCACAATAAGTTTATCTTCAGAGCTGCCTGTTGTGGTTTAGTACAAGATGGCTGAAAAGGGTAATATCATGTTCTACTTGGTTCATAAGATAGAAGAGGATGATGATGAGATTAACCCAGAAACTTAAATTTTCCAATTTTTCATCTTCAGCCTAGAACTTTGTTTAGTTTATTTTAAATCAGCCTGTGTGCCAGTGAAGAAAATATTTAGTCTTGTATTTTTCCACTAGATTTCACCTTTATAGGCAAGTAATTAGTACTTTAGATGGATTCTAAAAAACAAATTTTGTTTCCCAATCCTTTGTTTTTTTAGTGTTTGTTTGTTGGCAAACATCATCACTGGCAGAAGGAGGGGGGTCGAGAGGGGGCAATCTGTATACCATCCTTAACATGTAAAGATCTCCTGCCATATTAGGGTTACTGTTAGAGAAAGATCACTCCTATATACTCATATCTCAAATAAAATTGGTTACATGTAAACTTATTTTCACAATCCTGAAGAAAACTTTTAAATAGAGTTCAAGTAAATTTAGAACTCACAATTTCTTATCCCATAAGCTATGCAATTGAACATTACATAAATACTAATATGCACACACATAGATACATATTTTGTTCTTATGGATTTGATTCAAGATAAGATTGAAGACTTTGGATGATGAAATTTGCTCTTTGAGGAAGGCATGAAGGCAGATTGAATTTTGCTTAATAAAGCAACTACATGTTTCAAAGTAATGCTATAACAATTTTATCTATTTAGATGAGTTGGTGATTAACAATTCAATATAGTATCACCGCCTACAAATTAAATACTACTAATAGACTCGAGTTACACACTTGAACAAGATTGAATTTGTACACATCACCCAGGCCACACAGGAATGCCTGACTGAAGTGCAGCCTGTTTGTACCATTATTACAAAATCATATGATAGACAAAATTCAGAATATTAAAGGGAGTACAGACTATATAAAATATTGCACATTTCTTTAATGTAGTTACTGAACTTTGCCTAACAAGGCCTATTGAACTTTGCCTAGCAAGGGCCTCTCTGGTGATACATTTGCTAGATCTTAAGGTAAACTGCCTAAAGGAGATAGTAAACAAAAAAGAAAAGGAAAGAGGAAAAACAAAGTGTTTTAAGTATGTTTTCGTTATTATATTGATATTCATTAATTTTCTTTAACATTAAATTGTATGTTCCTTCAAACTTAGTTCATTAATTTTTTCTGCCACTGGACATCATGCTGAACTTTTACTTCTTGTATGTTATTTGGTTTGGCTCTTCTAGTTTGAAGCTTAAGCCTCCCATCTTTTCCTTTTAGCTTTGCTTAACATATCTTACACATGTTTGTTGGATTTAACTGTGGAATTTTATGGTTTTAGATGTTCAAAAGACATGATTTCTTCATTAAAAATTCCAATTCGTACCCCTAGTTATCATAATTTTGCGTTTATTTAACATTTATCTTTTGGTTCCAAAACGATAGAATGTTTTATCGGAAGCCAGATGCATGCACATTCAAACCAATTGCTGGGTTGTGTAAACTGCTTTTGGTCTGCTGTAATTTGCCTTTTCTAATGTTCTCCATGCTTTCTTAGTTTCTTTCACAAGGTCCTTGGTTCCTTTTGGCTCATTGGAATCGAGAAGCTAGCAAGAACTTGTTCATTTTTGGCAATGGACTTAAAGCAGGCTAGTGTGTCATACAGTGATGAGTTTGTGACAGTTTGCTCTGCTTTCATCCTTCAAGTTTAGCACAATAAACCCCCTCCCCTTGTCTCTTTTGTGTTGGTAGCCATGTCATGCCTATGGTTACCTCAATTTTGGAAACAGTTAACTATGTTGTTTAAGCCTTGATCATTGAGTTTGCTCTCTTCATTATTCATTACTTCTTGGATTTGTACAGCATGATGCTGTACACGCACACGCATGCACGACACCTTTATAAATGCTCTAACTCTCCTATCATACTTAATAATTTTCACAATTGCTCTCCAAGCGTAGAAAGAATACCAATGAGAGGATAAAAGAGCCAGCAAGGCAAGATCTAAGAGAACACGAGCTTCAACAAGCTTAAGAGCATCACAAGGCAACAGATGGAGATGATAAGGATGTTATGGGTGAGTTGCGGTGGGGGGAGCTCTTCGAGGGTTGTTTGGGCATCAATGAAGATATTTCTACTGTATTCGAACGGTTGCATTTTGTTTCAAGATTTTGTATTATATTTTTTATTGCATTTCAACATTTGTACATGTTTTATTCTTAATATATGGTTTACTTCAACATTTATCTTAAAAAAATTTATTGTAAATTGCTTTCTCAAAGAATATGGTGATGAATAGACAGGTTAGGATTGAATTTTTTTTAAAAAATAAAAAAATAAAAATGACTTTCCGCAACAACAAAAAAAAAAAAAAAGAATTTGTTGCTTATAGAAAATTAGTGGTTTATTGACGAAACAATTTTAGTTGCCATAAGTTAAGCTTTCAGCAACGACTTTTTCAGTTGCTGAAAGTGATTTTTGGCGACGAAATAAATGTTTGGTAGCCGTAAAAGCCCATTAGGCGACAATGTGTTTTTGATCGCGAAAAGTATATTTTCGGTAACGAAACGGTAATAGTCGCCAAAAACCTTTTATGTCGGGCTTACAGCGACGAAAGGGCGACGAAAATTATTGTCGCCGATCACTTTTAGCGACGAAATGTTTACTTGATAAAGATGATTTTTGCGAGTGCTCACCATGGAATGTTGGTTCCAACGCAGGCACGCTGACCCTAAATTGTCTGAGTGTATGAGTAACCAGGACTTATATGGGAGTTCAGTCGCTTTACAGGTGTGTTTATGGGTTCAGCTCCCCTCTAGATTTTAATATTTAGAATTTTTCAAATTTCTTATTTTACTATACCATATGTTAGTTACTCAAATCTAACGAATGATGTTATCTTATTTAAACTCACAATTTTACTTAATGTTAAAAAAAAGTTTAACAAAATGACATCGTTTGTTTAAATCGGATAACAACATTATCTGTTGAATTTTATTTATCAACACGTGACATAATAAGATAAGTAGTTTAAAATATTCTAAATATCAAGGTCTAGAGGGAAGCAAGACCCATGCTTCTACTATGCATTCTTAAGACTCCGTTTAGAACCTGAATTTTCGATAGGAAAAGAAAAATATGAGAAAAAATAGTTCAAAAATAAAAAAGTATTTTTGTTTTATTTTTCTTCAGATTTTTTTTCTTTTACTTTTTCAATAAAAAATCGAGATTCGAAACAAAGCGTAAAAAAGTTGAGAAAAAATTATTTGGCATCTACTTTTTTTTCGCGGTGAGACACAGCCATTCTAGCCCATCATTGTTGATGCAGCATTTTCTCCTAACCAAAGCCCATCTAAGAATATGTGAACAAATAAAGATACAAAAGTTAAGGGTAAATTACAAGGACCTCCCTTAAGGTTTTTGATAATAACAACAATTCCTTTGTGATTTATAAAATAACACTAGCTTTCCTGTCAAACTATGTCCCTTAAATGGCGTTAATAGAAAAATCATTTTATCATTTTACCCTTATTGACTTTAGTTGACTCGGATTTTTCTTCTTTTCCTTTTTTTTTTTTTTCGCGCTACTTTCTTTTCTTTTATCCCAATACCAAACAGCCCAACTCATCATGAGCAACCAAACCATTTTTCTTTGCAACCTAGGTTAAGAAGAAATTGAACCATTACATATACAATCTCTCTCTCTCTGTCTCTCTCTCTCTCTCTCATACAAAGCCACTGCTGCTGCCTCGGTAAGTAGCGCACGACACCTTCGGCCCACCTCCTCCTCCTCCTTCATCCCTCATCTGCAGTCATTTTCTTTCCCTCATTTGCATTCGACCCACCCATACACATATAGACAATAATATATAAAGAAACACACACACACACACACACACGTATATATATATATAATACATATCTCTCTATATGTATAGTGTTTTTTCAATCTAGCCCCGTCTCCTCCCTCCTCATTTTCGCTCTATCTTACAACCCAATTAATCACACATAAAATGAGTTTTGGAGTTTTGTGCAAACCCATTGCAATTAATTACCAAAATCAAAACCCTTAAAATCACACAGTAAATTTGATTGTTAGGGTTGATTGAGTGGTGATTGTGTGGGTAAATCTGCTATACATATACATACATGTATATATATATCAAATATTTGCATAGGGTGAAGAGTTTTTAGAGAGAGAGAAAATAGAGAGAGGAGGTCAACAATAGATAGGTGTGGGTGTTGCTGGTTGCTGTGTAGTTTTATAGAGTGAAAGATGGTGGTCATGGGTAACGAGAAAGAGGGAGAGGTGGTGCTGGTTGTAGGTTCGGTTGTGTTTGTTTGGAAGCATGCGGGGTTAGGGCTTTCAAGTAGAGTGGGAGGAGGGAGAAAGGTAAAGGGGTCGATGTCAATTTCCTAGGTGGTGAGGCCATCGTTGGAGATGATTGGTTTGGCGACACCAACTTCGGCGCCAGCGCCGGCACAGTCGTCGGAGAAGGTGGGGTTGGCGGCAGCGACATCTTCAGGGCATGAGGTGAACTTGAGAGAGAACTGGTTGCTAGATTGGCATGTTAGGGACTAATTTTTATGGAGAAGGAGATATAATGGGGTTTGGTTCTAATGTTGATGTGGCAAAACATGATAGGAAGATATAAATTAATAATTGCTTATGTATTATTATTTTAAAGAAAATTTAACTAAATTATTTTGATTAAACAAAGGGCAATCTTGGCATTTAGAAATTTTGGGCTGATGACATCCGTATTTTTCTATTTCACGGTTAGGTGATAGAAGGTAAATTCTTGCATATTGTTAAATAAAGTAAAATAAAGTAAGGAAAGTCTGTGATATTTTTGAAACCGGAAGGGAACCAACCACCACTGCATTGCGCTCGAAGAGGGCCGTCGGCCAGCAACTTCCGTGCACAGATATAGATTCATTCTTCGTATCTGGTTCAGCCTCACAACCCTTCGCGGGTTGGTAAGAAGTCAGTCTTGTTTGGTAAGACGGAATTGGACAAAGAAAAGAGAGTGCTCGACCGGAACAAAGAAGGAAGAAAAAATAATTTTCCTCCTTTTTCTCTTTTCCTTCCCTAGTTACAAACAAGCTGTAGCAATGTTTGTTTGTTTTTTTTCTGTGTTTGATTCTGCTGAGGTTGCGTAGGAGCTCTTAACATTCGGATTCTTGCTCAAAGTTTCCGTAGGAGCTCTTACCATTCATATTCTTGCTCAAATTAGGTTTCTTTACAAGGTTCTTCTCAGTTATAAACATATATATATATATATATATATATCTGTATTCGATGCTCTTTCGAAGGCTCTGTACTTCCCTCACTCTATTCGACCTAAATCATTGTCTTTGCCAAAGAAAACCCACCAACTCATTTCGAAGGCTCTTACCTGTTTGTTTCGTCGAATTGCATAATGGGCAACTGCATAATGGGCAATTGCAATATGGTTGCCGCCGGGAGACCAGCCGCCGTGCCGATACCGGCCGTCGAGACAGCTGACAGGACCGACTTGTACAGAGCACTCGAAGCTTCACTGGGTTCAACATTCAGTTCAGAGCCATTAACACCCAAGCCGAACCCTTTGATTCTCGTCATCTGCGGCCCAAGTGGGGTAGGGAAAGACTCAGTAATCAAGCGATTGATGGAAGTTCGAGAAGGCATTCACTTCGTCGTCACGGCGACGACCCGGGCAAAAAGGCCTGGCGAAGTCGACGGGAAGGACTATTTCTTTGTCAGTAAAGAAGAGTTTCTAGCCATGGTTGAGAGAGACGAGCTTCTGGAGCACGGGTTGGTGTATGGCGACTATAAGGGAATTCCGAAGCGGCAAATTATCGAACACATGGCGGAAGGTTTCGACGTTGTGTTGAGGGTGTCCATTCAAGGGGCTGAAACGTTGAGGAAGATTCTGGGGAATTCGGCGGTGTTCATTTTCTTGGTGGCGGAGAGTGAATCGGCGGTGGTGAAGAGGTTGATTGGTCGGAAAACGGAGACGAAGGAGGCGTTGCTGGTGAGGATTGCGACGGCTCGGGAGGAGGTAAGGCATTTGAAGGATTTTGATTACGTGGTTGTGAATGCGGAGGGGAAGCTTGAGAGCGCGGTGAAGTTGGTGGAATCCATTATCGATGCGGAGAAAGCTAGAGTGCGGCAAAAGGACGGTGGTGATAGAGAAACGAAAGTTTAGTCGAATGTGGTGATATATTGGCCCTTTCTGAACATGGGCATATTATACTTCTATACTACTATAAAAAGCTAACACTCTATACTTAGTGAAGCATCAACCGTTGAAGCTTGTCACATAATATCACATTAGGCTTTTTAAAAAATACCCACAATGCATTACTCTATTATACAAAATATGTGTTTCAAGCAATTGGGGGTAATTTCGTAAAAATAACTCTGCCTATTCAAATTTGATAAAAAGAATGGGTAATGCTATATAATTAAAAAATTCATACAGAATTTATCAAAAAAATAATATGGTTAAATTGTGAACCTATCACTTTAAAATAAAGAACCTATCAAGATGCTTGTTTATTATAAAACTGTCATCGTCGCATCATTCTAGTATAAAATTTTGTATAAAAATTCTAAAAGAATAATATTTTTCAAAAAAGAATCACGTTCTAATGCAGTTACTTTTTTTCTCCACACTCCTACTTTATCTACAACTCTCTACTATCTCCATCTCCGTCAACCATCCTACTATGACATTCTGCATATGACCAGCAACAATAGCAGTACAACTAAGATCTCTGGCGAGGTAATTCTTTGGTTTTGGCAAGATCCTTTCTTGGTCATAGAAAATTACTAGGTTGAAAATACTACCAACTTTCTGCGATTTTCACAAGTCACTGGGTTTTAAAGTCTACGGCAAGGTGTTTGCTCACGCCACCAAGTACCGTCATCTTCGTCAGCATCGATCCTTTGGTATTATTCTGTGCCTCTGACCATCAACATTATACGTGTCCATGGTTGTAATATTTGATTAGTGGGTTATCTTTGATGCCCAAATAAACAGTCCCATTCATTAATTCTATTTAGTTTTGGATTGAAGCGGTGAGATTTATAACAAGAATCTTGCTTTGATGAGTGTAGTTTTGGGTTAAATTTCTATTGAAATGCCCATGCACGCTGCTCCAAATTTACGAAGTGTTAGGTTCAATTTGGCTATACGTATATACATTGGTTCCAGCACTGCAGGAGTTCCCACTCCTGATTTCTATATTTGGAGAAAGAAAAAAAAGAAGGAAATTGATTCTTGGTAGAAAACGAATTTGATAATTCTAGACTCTTTAGGCTTTAGATTCATCAACTTGACATTCCACATAATACAATCAGACCAAACCGATTCCCTCTCTCTCTCTCTCTCTCTCTCTCTTAATCAACTTAAAGATTACTGAGTTTCTATTTCACGGTGGTTGTTTCTTATCACCGATATGTAGTGATGGGTGTGTACTGAAACAAATATTAAACCAGGTCCATTTAGTAAATTTAGACTGAACACACATTGACGATCACTTGATTTCTACCTTTAAAATTAGAAAAATGTTATATGTAATCTCATTTTAATTTTTTTGCCAAAATAATATTTTTCTTGCTACATAGGTTGATAAGTGATGAGTAAGTGTCTGGTTGTTTATTTTTCTTTATACTGTTCTTATAATTTTTATAAATGTTCTTCTTATTTAATATGTGGTATGGGTTTTCCGTTCTGAATATGACATCAAAATCACGGGAATTTTTTTTAACATGTGTTTGAACTTAAATTTGATACCTTACAAAAACTTTGCAAGAATTCTGATTGCCGGTTGTTCTCTGACACGTTGAAATTTTTTCTATAGGTTTCTTCCCACCATTGATACAAAATTGTTCTTCAGGGAAAAAAGCAAATTAGGTCTTTGAATAGTGTTAAAACCGCAGCTCACCCAACTAACCTATATACTTGAGGTTTGAAACATTCTACTTGCTACATCTGGGAATTGTTCGCATACTTTAATTGAAACCATAGCCATTGCACTGCTAACGTCTCCGGCTCTGACAAGGTGATTTGTTGGTCTCCGGGAAGGTGGTTTCCCATTATTTTTTCATTGCCAAGCCAAGGTTTAAATAGTAAGTTTACATTGAAAAATGACTGATGCATGAATACATATATGAATGGTGTATAAACTGCACATTGTTTTATGGCATCATCTAAAATTGGGAAATTGAGTTAACTTTGATGGATGTTCACATGATTATGCTTTTGTGTAACTTTTTAGTATTTTCTTTTTCTTTTTCTTTTTTTCCTTTTATTTATCAAAGACTTTTGTTTTTGTTTTTGTTGCATGTTTTTTTTTATCAAATAGAGATAATTACACACACATCGCATCACGTGTGTAGGACCACTAGTACATATATATATATATATATAGATATACTGGAATATGGGAGAAATAAATGATTTGCCACTACTTTAAGCTGACTGGGACTAGTATCCTGTCTTCATTATGATACAAAACTTTCATTAATCACATTTGATGGCTTATAACTATGTTGTTATATCGTTTCTACTTTTATTTAAAAACAGTTTTGGAAACAAAAAAAAAAAATTTTCCTTTTTTGAATTTTTAAAATTGGGGTGTTTTTAGATTTCTCGAAATCAGTTAATCAAAGGCAGTCTCAACTAATTTCAAAAAATAAAACTAGAAAACAAGAACCGAGACTAGAAATAAGTTTGTTATGCATTATGAAGTACTTGTTTTTGCTTTGTTATTGTTTTTGTTCATTCTTGTAGGAGATTATGGGACTGGAATATTTGCACTTCATCAATCTAGTTGGCACCTACTATGCAAATTGACAGATACCTCATGATTCTGATGAGGATTTTACAAGTGCCAATCACAAGAAATGAAATATAAGAAAAGAGACATATTTGATTTCTTCAAGTGATTCATTTTGTCAAAGTTCTTGCAAATCTGGTTGTAGTGCAAGGATGTCTGCTGCCGTACACTGGTTTAGAATCTTTTTGTAATGCAGTGATCAATAGAGACGTTGGAGATCTTCAGATTTTCTCATTTTTCAAACAGATGGTAGAAAGTAATACTGCAAGTAGGATGTAAATTTGGCCGGCCCATGGGCCACTTGAGCCCACCAGGCCAAAGCCGCACCCAACCCAACTTAGGCCTGGCTCGGCCCAAGCCTAACCCCTTCTAGGTGTGGCTGGGCCTTACCCTTAGTAGCCTGAGCCCGGCCCGCTCAAATTATAAATTTATAAAAATAGTATATTTTTATATAATTAATAGTTTATATAAATTTACATTAATCAATACTTTATAAGTTTAATCGTTTAATCATTTATGCATTTTTGTATAATCTTTATAAGTTTGGATTAGTCTCTAACTTAGTTGAATAATTATTTATTATCAATTACTAATTAAAAGTGTATGTCTTATATATTCAATAGTTCATAGAAGTTTACATTAATCAATACTTTATAAGTTTAATAATTTATATTTTTTTGTATGATTTTTATAAGTTGATTAATTCTCTAATTTAATTTTAACCATTAATGATTACTATTTATTAATTACTAATTTATAAATTAATTGCTAATTTAAAATATAAAAAAAAATGATCATGCCTATCCAAAAGCTCGTCAAGCTCGCCTAAAAGCCCAAGCCCGAAGCCCAAGGCTTGAGCCTGAGCCTAAGCCTGAGCCTGAGCCTGAGCCTATCCTTAGGACCGTGGGCTAGACTTGGGCCCAGCATTCTTAATTTTGGCTTGACTCGACCTAAAATTTGGCAAGAACTCACAAAGCCTAACTCAAGCATGATGGTCCATTGCCTGGGTTAGGCCTGGTGGGCCAAATTGACATGCCTAGCTGCAAGCTAGATGGAAACTTCTGATACTATTTTGTCTCCAAAATGCTATCTAGTTAGTATCATGTATTCAAACAGGGGCGAAGCCATGTAAGGCTTAGAGGGGGCTGATTATTAAAAGAAGCCAAGTTTCCTATTATTGATTATTAAAAAAAAAGTAGTAATTATATTTTTACCCTCTAATAGTATAAGCGAAAGTCACAAGACTCTCATTTGATTTAAAGTGAACACATAACCACCCTATAGTTTAGACTTAACTGTAAAAATAAATATGAAAATCTTTAAAATTAATGACGATTTTGTCATAAGAGTATTTTTTGTTATTTCTTCTATTCAAAATGGAATATTAAAAAAACTATTTTGCTCTTTTATGTCAAAATAAAGAGTAGTCATTCGCGGAAGCATTTTTGTCATTTCATTAAATCTGTCACAATTTCATTCATTTTACACAAATCCAAACTTTAAGGATTTTGTATTCACTTTTAAATAAAATGGGAGTCATCTGATTTTCATTCAAATAATAAAGAGGTAAAGTGCAATTACTCTCCCGAAAAAAATAAAATTTCATTCTTACAAAAAACAAATTCATAAAAAAACTCCATCATAATTATGTGGCACAGTAGCAATTTTAAAATTACAAGCCAAAATGCCAAGTATTTCAATGTAAAATTAAGGTACCATAAAAAATCACGTCATTCTACAAAAATTGGGTACAAAACTACTAGTTATATAGCATTACTTTGAATTTTTTGTTTTTTTTTTTTTCTAGTTGTAGATAATTGTTGACCTCAGATGAATTTTCTAGCTCCACCACTATATTTAACCTTGTTTCCCCCATCAGAATCATGAGAGGCTTGAGCCATACCATGACCCCAACTCCACAAGGATCGAGCGAATCATGTGGACAGTGCACAAAACATTTGGTTTAAAGTAGAGTGGATATTAGTTGAGCCGGGCCTACAATAAAAAAATTTCTTGTCAGGCATAAAATTATATCCCAAGCCCGCCTATTTAACTTTAAAATATTTTTAATAAATATATTTTTTCAAAAATAATTTTAAATAATATAAAATCTTGATCCATAAGTATATAAAAATATATTATTTTTATATATTTTGAGCCGAGCTTCAACCTATATTTATCAAAATGAAAACCAGAAGCGGAAAACATTAGAAGGAATAGAAGCGAAAAACGCAGGTAAAAAATACAAGAAAAAATGAGAAACGGGAATTGATTCGAAAACTTAATAAGAATCTTATTAGTAAACTTTAGCAAAACTCAAAAAATACCTTTAAAAAACTTAGTGGAAAACTTTAAAAAATTTAATGGAAACCTACATGAATAATTTTATAGATACTTAGTTAGTACTTAAGGGAAAAAAAAATGTATAAACATTAATATTTAAGTTTCCAAAACGTTTTTTCTAACTTTGTTTGGAGGAAGGTAGGGGAGGTGAAATGAAGTGTTGGTCAGAAGGGAAAGGAAAGAAAGGAGAAAGGAAAAGAAGAAAAGTACTCATATCTTGTTTGGATAACTAAGAGGAAAGAGAGGGTGACATTCCTTCCCTCTTGTTTAGTTTGACAAAAATTAATAAAGAAAATGAAATGATATAGTACAATTTTACCATCATATATATCTTTTGTATAAACCCCTAATATTTTTTCTCATAAATGAATGGATATAATTGGTATTTAAAATAAAATAACAACACACAATTCATTTTTTCTTTGTTTCCTCCCAATTTTGAAGAAGAAAGAAAGGAAAGAAAAATGCTTAAAAAATGAGTCCTCTTATCCATCCATACACTTCTCCCTTCCCTTCCCTCCTTAAAAATTACCCAATTAAGATACAACGAACTTTTTCCTTCTGAATCCTTCACTTTTCCTACTAACCCCTCAATCCAAACGAAAGCTAAATTTCACAATAATTTCTGTCAAGTATTCCTAGAATTTTTCAAAAGTTTTCAAAATGTTTTACTTGAGTTTCCGGAACATTTCTTCAAAACTTTTAAATGAGTTTCGCACCGGCATTAAAAACGCATTTACTCCTCTCTAAAATGAAATCTTCAGTAATTATGCTTCAAACACAATTTTTAAGTCCATTTAATTAAACTAATCAGGTCCAAAAACGGGTTTGGACAGGCCAAGCGGGCCATGAGCCGATGGCAAAGGGTGGGCCACCGCCCCTGGTGGTAGGCGATGGCAATTGGCAAAGGGTGTTGAAATCCTCGTGGAGTGGACTACGACGGGAAGGTTGCGTGCAGTCAAGCACTTGTCGAGACATATCATCTTGTCAAGATTTTTTCACTTACTCTCTACTCAAAACACCTACACAAAAGTCTCCCATTTCTTCTGGGTCACCCATTTGATAAATCATGTCCAGATCATTCAATATTCCATGCGTTGTATCAAAGACTTTTGTTTTTGTTTTTGTTGTTTTTTATGTCAAATAGAGATTATTATACACGTATCACGTGTACAAGACCTCTAGTACATATATATATATAGATATATTGGAATATGGGAGAAATACTTTATTTGTCACTACTTTGAGCTGACTGGGACTAGTATCCTGTCTTCATTATGATACAAAACTTTCATTAATCACATTTGATAGCTTATAACTATGTTGTTATATCGTTTCTATTTTTATATAAAAATGGTTCTGGAAACGAAAAATAAAATTTTTTCCTTTTTTTGAATTTTTAAAATTTGGTGTTTTTAGATTTCTTGAAAACAGTTTTCAAATCAGTTATTCAAAGGCAGTCTCAACTATTTTCAAAAAATAAAACCAGAAAACAAGAACCGAGACTAGAAATAAGTTTATTATGCATTATGAAGTACTTGTTTTTGCTTTGTTATTGTTTTTGTTCATTCTTGTAGGAGATAATGGGACTGCAATATTTGCACTTCATCAATCTAGTTGCACCTACTATGCAAATTGACAGATACCTCATGATTCTGAGGAGGATTTTGCAAGTGCCAATCACAAGAAATGAAATATAAGAAAAGAGACATATTTGATTTCTTCAACTGATTCATTTTGTCAAAGTTCTTGCAAATCTGGTTTTAGTGCAAGGATGTCTGCTGCCGTACACTGGTTTAGAATCTTTTTGTAATGCAGTGATCAATAGAGACGTTGGAGATCTTCAGATTTTCTCATTTTTCAAACAGATGGTAGAAAGTAATGCTGCAAGTAGGGATGTAAATTTTGGCGGGCCCATGGGCCACTCAAGCTCACTGGGCCAAAGCCGCGTCCAACCCAACTTAGGCCTAGCTCGGCCCAAGCCTAACCCCTTATGGGTGGGCCTAGGCCTTACCCTTAGTAGCCTGAGACTGGCCCGCTCAAATTATAAATTTATAAGAAATAGTATATTTTTATATAATTAATAATTTATATAAATTTACATTAATCAATACTTTATAAGTTTAATCGTTTAATCATTTATATATTTTTGTATAATCTTTATAAGTTTGGCTTAATCTCTAACTTAGTTGAATAATTATTTATTATCAATTACTAATTAAAAGTGTATGTCTTATATATTCAATAGTTCACAGAAGTTTACATTAATCAATACTTTATAAGTTTAATAATTTATGTTTTTTTGTATGATTTTCATAAATTGATTAATTCTCTAATTTAATTTTAACCATTAATGATTACTATTTATTAATTACTAATTTATAAATTAATTGCTAATTCAAAATATAAAAAAAATGATCATGCCTGTCCAAAAGCTCGTCAAGCTCGCCTAAAAGCCCAAGCCTAAAGCACAAGGCGTGAGCCTGGGCCTGAGCCTGAGCCTGAGCCTGTCCTTAGGACCGTGGGCTAAACTTGGACCCAGCATTCTCAATTTTGGTCTGACTCAACCCGAAATTTGGCAAAACCCACAAAGCACGACTCAAGCATGATGGTCCATGGCGTGGGTTAGGCCGGGGGGGGCCAAATTGACATGCCTGGCTGCAAGCTAGATGGAAACTTCTTATACTATTCTGTCTTCAAAATGCTATCTAGTTAGTATCATGTATTCAAACAGGGGCGAAGCCATGTAGGGCTTAGAGGGGGCTGATTATTAAAAGAAGCCAAGTTTTCTATTGTTGATTATTAAAAGAAAAAGTAGTAATTATATTTTAACCCACTAGTAGTTTAAGCGAAAGTCAAAGACTCTCATTTGATTTAAAGTGAACACATAACTACTTTGTAGTTTGGACTTAACTGTAAAAATAAATATGAAAATCATTAAAATTAATAACGATTTTGTCACAAGAGTATTTTTTGTTATTTCTTCTATTCAAAATGGAATATTAAAAAAACTATTTTGCTCTTTTATGTCAAAATAAAGGGTAGTCATTCGTAGAAGCATTTTTGTCATTTCATTAAATCTGTCATAGTTTCATTCATTTTACACAAATCCAAATTGTAAGGATTTTGTATTCACTTTAAATAAAATGGGAGTCATCTGATTTTCATTCAAATAATAAAGAGGTAAAGTGCAATTACTCTCCTGAAAAAAATAAAATTTCATTCTTACGAAAAACAAATTCATAAAAAACTCCATCATAATTATGTGGCATAGTAGCAATTTTAAAATTACAAGCCAAAATGCTAAGTATTTCAGTGTAAAATTAAGGTACCATAAAAAATCACATCATTCTACAAAAATTGTGTACAAAACTACTAGTTATACAACATTACTTTGAATTTTTTTGTTTTTTTTTTTTTCTAGTTGTAGATAATTGTTGCCCTCAAATGAATTTTCTAGCTCCACCACAATATTTAACCTTGTTTTCCCCATCAGAATCATGAGGGGCTTGAGCAATACCATGACCCCACCTCCACAAGGATCGAGCAAATCGTGTGGACAGTGCACAAAACATTTGATTCAAAGTAGGGGTGGATATTAGTTGTGCCGAGCCTACAATAAAAAAATCTCTTGTCAGGCGTAAAATTATATCCCAAGCCCGTTTATTTAACTTTAAAATATTTTTAATAAATATATTTTTTCAAAAATAATTTTAAATAATATAAAATCTTGATCCATAAGTATATAAAAATATATTATTTTTATATATTTCGAGCCGAGCTTCAACCTATAGTTATCAAAATAAAAACCAGAAGTGAAAAACATTAGAAGGAATAGAAGCGGGAAACGTGGGTAAAAAATACAAAAAAAAATGAGAAACGGGAAATGATTCGAAAACTTAATAAAAATCTTATTAGTAAATTTTAGCGAAACTCAAAAAATACCTTTAAAAAACTTTGTGGAAAACTTTAAAAATTTAATGGAAATCTACATGAATAATTTTATAGATACTTAGTTAGTACTTAAGGGAAAAAAAAATGTATAAACATTAATATTTAAGTTTCCAAAACGTTTTTTCTAACTTTGTTTGGAGGAAGGTAGGGGAGGTGAAATGAAGTGTTGGTCAGAAGGGAAAGGAAAGAAAGGAGAAAGGAAAAGAAGAAAAGTACTCATATCTTGTTTGGATAACTAAGAGGAAAGAGAGGGTGACATTCCCTCCCTCTTGTTTAGTTTGACAAAAATTAATAAAGAAATTGAAATGATATAGTACAATTTTACTATCATATATATCTTTTGTATAAACCCCTAATATTTTTTCTCATAAATGAATGGGTATAATTGGTATTTAAAATAAAATAACAAAACACAATTCATTTTTTCTTTGTTTCCTCCCAATTTTGAAGAAGAAAGAAAGGAAAGAAAAATGCTTAAAAAATGAGTCCTCTTATCCATCCATACACTTCCCCCTTCCCTTCCCTCCTTAAAAATTACCCAATTAAGATACAACGAACTTCTTCCTTCTGAAGCTTTCACTTTTCCTACCAACCCCTCAATCCAAACGAAAGCTAAATTTCTCAATAATTTCTGTCAAGTATTCCTAGAGTTTTTCAAAAGTTTTCAAAATGTTTTCCTTAAGTTTCCGGAATATTTCTTCAAAACTTTTAAATGAGTTCCGTACCAGTATTGAAAACGCATTTACTTCCCTCTAAAATGAATTATTCAATAATTATGCTTCAAACACAATTTTTAAGTCCGTTTAATTAAACTAATCAGGTCCAAAAACGGGTTTGGACAGGCCAACGGGCCATGAGCCGATGGCAAAAGGTGGGCCACCACCCCTGGTGGTAGGCGATGGCAATTGGCAAAGGCTGTTGAATTCCTCGTGGAGTGGACTATCCACGGGAAGGTTGCGTGCAGTCAAGCACTTGTCGAGACATATAGTCTTGTCAAGATTTTTTCACTTATTCTCTACTCAAACACCTACCCAAAAGTCTCCCATTTCTTCTGGGTCACCCATTTGATAAATCATGTCCAGATCATTCAATATTCCATACGTTCAATCTGCTAATCCTCATAGGCTAAACATCAATACTAGGAACCAACAAAGAACAACGAATGAAGCTTCCAAACTATTTAAAAAAAAACTCTTCAATTCGAAGATGTTTGTTTTGTTCAATAGACAAGAAGCAAAAGCAACGTAGTAATTTACTATATGCCACAGCTGTTTTTGGCATTTTCGGGAAGGTGGTGGGGAGACATTATTCTCTATAAAAACAATTGTATAGCAAACTAGTGCATTAAAATAGTGTATGAGAGTAGGTTGGTTAAACTTGACTTAAAAACTCAACAATATGCAAACTATGTTTACAATTGACTTGTTTATCTTTTGCAGTAACGTCATCTTTTATATAGTCATAAAGTATATATAAATTTGTTGACCCCAATCTCAAGAAAGCTATCAACAAGACAAACACGAGAGGACGAGCGTGTTTTATTTCATTTTATAACTCTAAATTGATGGCCTTGACAATTTACTATATGCCACAGCTGTTTTTGGCATTTTGGGGAAGGTGGTGGGGCAACATTCTTGTCAATAAAGAATACGCATAGAAATCTGGTGCACTAAGATAGGTGTATGGTACGGGTTGCTTACACTTAATCCTTGAAACATATTCAAGATTAATTTATTTATCTTTTGAACAGATCACAAATCGAACTGCTTATTTTTTTATATAATCCTAGAGGATATATAAATTTATCGAGCCCAATTTTAAGTTAAGTTCAAAAAATCAACAAATTTAAAAATATATTTAAACTTAACTTATTACATTACAAGAAAATTTCGAACAAGTTTTCAACAAACCTAATACGAGTTTAGCTTAAGTAGTTTACTTTATTTTACCACCCTAAATTGATGGCCATGGCGATCTGTCATGATCCCACCGTTAAGCCACGTGTATGGTCCGAATCATCGTCAGATATAATGCCCAATTAAATACAGAGTTCCAGCAAACTTTGACATACTAAAAACAAGTATTATGTCAAGACCAAAACAACAAAAATAAAGGACAAATTACATCCACCTCTCTTACGGTTTCATACTATTATAACTCACTTCTTAAAATTTTAAAAATTATATCCTCCTCCCTTGAGATTTGAGGTGCGTTATATTTTTCTCCATATGTTAAATCTTTTAACAGAATATATGTGATGTCAATAAAAGAAAAGTAAGTTTATTACTTAAATTGTCCCTAATATGCATGAAATAACATAAATTGATTTTTTTTTGCTTCTAAAATTAATTTGTGTGTTAATTTTTTAAATCTTTGTTTTTTTGTTTCTAAATTCCCCCACATGTGTGTTGATTTTTTTTAGTATATATCACATGTGTGTTATATAGAATCTAAAAACTTTAATACAATTAATTTTCTTAAGTTAAACCGTTCTCCTTTTAATATAATTTAATTAACGTTATTGTTTTTTATATTACTTTTTGTAGGGTATTTTCCTCATATTGACTAGAACTTTTTTTTATAAAAATTTACAAAATCTATATAGGGCTTTAATTATAGCATATAAAATTTTAAAAAAATATGAGACTTATAATTTATTTATTGATTAAAATAGTGTTTTATACAGATGTAACATTTAATTTGCTTTAAAATCTTATACTAGTAATACATTTTTCTTTTTTTTTTTTTCCATTAGAAGAAGGCTCAAAATTAACACACTAATTAATTTTATAAGAAAAAAAAACTTATTTATGTCATTTCATGCACATTAGAAGCAATTTAGATAATGAATTTTTTTTTTCTTGACATTACATATATTCTGTTAAAAGATTTAAAATTTAAGAAAAAATGTAATTCACCTAAAATCTCAAGGGAGGAGAATGCAATTTATAGAAGCTCAATAGATGAATTGTAATAGTCTGAAACCTCTAAGGAGGTAGATGTAATTTATCCAAATACATATTATATAACATATATATAAATATATCATGTCCCACAAGATGAATATTCGTATACACATAACGGATGATGGCCAAGTATGGAACTTGGGCAGCCTATAACTTAGCACAAAAGAAATCTCCCGGTAACCCAATCGTACAAGCTACAACCAGCTAAATTGCTACCATTGCACATTAGACAGCTTTGATGTGCTTACTCACATTTAGGACCCATTCCCAGATAGAATTAGTCAGAGAAATTTGTAGTTATATACTTTGTGGGTATAAAAATAATATTGGTAAATGCTAACATGTTAGCAAGACCCAAATAATATTACTAACTTTTTCTATAGTAACCAACTCCAAGACCATTTATTATATTAGATAGGAAACTGTTATTCTTCTAAAATTTTTATACAGAATTTTGAACCAGAATGATGTAACAGTGACACTTTTGTAATTAAAATGCATTTTGGTAAGTTCTTTATTTTAAAGTAATAGACTCACAACTTAGACACATCATTCTAGATATAACTTATATATAAATTTTCTGGATGTATAACATTACCCTATTAGATATTATCTAATTATGACTTTGAACGAACACAACCTGCAGAGGATATTGATATTTTCAAAATTTAAAATCGGATTTTGATCGATTTGTTATTGCTATTAATTAAATGTTGTTCAATGCTTCCTACAAAGAAAGCATGGTAAGATCAAAATATTATAGAAGCATGCAAGCAATTTATCAAATATGACATTTATACCCCTCTATGTATAGTCACCTAAGAGACCTCAAGTGGGGCAATACGGTCACTTCACAAATGGGTTTTGTTTCAGAGGCAACTAAAAGAGGGTCAAAAAGCTAAATAAAAGGGGGAAGCGTATTGCGTTTTTGTAATACGGAAAGGGGCTTTCAAAACCAGGATTAATCCATCAAGAAAATAGAGAGGATACAGGATATATACCTTGAGAAGGAAGCCCCTTGCCCAGAGGAGAGCAAACAACAAAAACGGAAAGCAATCTTCCTTGGAAAAATTGAGGAAAGAGAAGCAACTTAACATTTCTCTTTTCCTCCCCGTTCCGAGGGCGGAAACGTGCTCCCTAAGCTTATTCTTTACTATATAACCACCACTCCTCCATTATCTCCTTCAGAGCTCAAGACAGCAATATTTCAGGAAAATTTTCAAACCAAGGCAGCAAAACTCAACCTCAACCTACCACTTCAAGAGAGAGATATTCCAGTCTGACCTTGATCTAATCCAGCCAAAAGAAGTATTCGATTTCACAAGTTTAATTTGATCCCTCAAGATGGATCACAGGGAAGACAAGGAAGGCACAGGAAGCATTCATCTGCAGGTTGATGAGATTGGCAGTGGAGGTCCAACCAGTTATGAACCTCAAAGCAGTATTGAAACGAAAGATAGTAGCAATACGAATTTGGTCTCTCCATCGAGACCCCAAGCCTCTGCACCGGAAAAGGAGCTGACGCTCTTTGCTCTCCGGCTTGCGGTCTTGGAGAAAGCAGCGACAGGCCTAGGAACTCTGGGTTTTATCTGGGCAACTGTCGTTCTTCTTGGTGGTTTCGCTATTACCCTAGACAAAACAGACTTCTGGTACATTACTATTATTCTGGTAATCGAGGGGACTCGAATATTCAGTAGGAGCCATGAGCTTGAATGGCAACATCAAGCTACATGGTCAATTGGACTCAATAGTTTCCGGGCAATAAGATCCAGCTCACACTTCATCATCAAAACCGTGAAGGCAATCTTCCGGCCCATTGATGTAGTTCGAAATAGAAGCCTACACAGCAGAGAAGTTGCAGAGAGTACGCACCTGGCAAGCCACAGAAACTGGGGTCAGAAAAAGGTTCCAACTCGAACATGGGTAACTTCAGATGTTCCTCTTATGCCATATGCCCCATGGGTTTTTGTGTCGAGAAACGTCAGTAAGGTTCTCTATTGGCTCCAGCTTGCATCTGCAACAGCCTGTGCAGTTTTGTCATTAATGAAACTCATCAAACGTAACTATGGCGAAGTAGCAAAAGGAGATACCGACAAAAGGAACCGCCAGTCTGCTCTGACCATTTTTTACGCCTTGGCCTTGGCAGAAACTTTGCTGTTTTTCTTGGAGAAAGCCTACTGGGAATGGAAGGTCATTTACCGTAAAGTGCTGGAACAGGTAAACAAGGAGTGTGGGCTGGGGCCTTCAGGTATGGTTTCGATTAGAAGATTCTTCTACGATGCCTATTCAAGATGTGTAAATGGAAGCGTTTTTGATGGCCTAAAGATGGATATTGTTTCATTTGCTATGGATCTCTTGGCCTCAAATTCGACGGATGAACAGCTCATTGGAGTTAGGATTTTACAGAAATTCGCAATGAATGAGCGGTTTTCTGATGACACCCTCCAAAAGATTGGAATAACTTTATCGGTGATGGAAAGGTTGGTTGAAATGTTGAATTGGAAAGATCCAAAAGAAGAAGAGATCAGGCAATCAGCGGCAGAGATCTTGTCCAAACTAGCAAGTAAAAAGCAGAACTCTCTTAGGGTTGCTGGAATACCTGGTGCAATGGAATCAATATCGTCTCTGCTCCAAGGCCACGGGACTCCTCATGGTGCAGCAGATGAAATCCCTGCGAAGAGAATCATCCATGACCAAGAAAATTATAGTTTCTGGACATTCAATCATCTGGGACTTCTTATTCTAAAGAAACTTGCTCGTGACCATGATAACTGTGGAAAGATAGGGAACACAAGGGGACTCTTACCAACAATAATAGATTTTGCGCATGCAGGAGAGAGGCTATTAAACAATGAAACTGTTACACCATCTCAGATCTTGACGGTGAAACGGTCTCTTCAAGTGCTGAAGATGCTAGCTAGCACAACAGGCAACACTGGTAAACAGCTCCGAAAAGAAATTTCGGAGGTTGTTATCACAATCAGCAACATTAGAGATATACTCCACTATGGAGAGAACCACCCCGGGCTACAACAACTAGCCATAGAAATTTTGACCAACCTGGCACTGGAAGAGGATGCAACAGAGAGGATTGGGGGCACAGGTGGAGTTCTCAAAGAATTGTTCAACATTTTCCTTAAACAGGGGATGCCTGAAAACCGGAATCATGTAAGAATTGCAGCTGGAGAAGCACTAGCAATGCTGGCATTAGAAAGCAAGAGTAATTGTCACCGAATTTTAAAATTGAAGGTAATTGAAAAGCTTGTTGAAGCATTGGAGGTTCCAATGCTAGGCATGAATGCAGCAAAAATCTTAACAAATCTGTGCACCCACACCGGTGCAGACTGTTTCATGCAGTTAAGAGGGGTTACTGCTGCAGCACCCACTGTAAGTTCTCTCTAACACCACAGAACATTCTGTATCTTTTCTAAGTAATGTAGAAGATAGGGTTCCTTTAATCCTACGTAAAGTACAGAAGGTAATAGAGATAATAATCTACAAATCCAACTCCATTGCAGGTGCTTAGAGCAATCATGTCAGAAGAAAACAAATTGCAAGAAGTGATGGTCGGACTGGCAGCGCATGTTTTCAAATTTATGACTACTCAAGAATCAAGCATCATGTTTGAGAGAGCCGGAATTCAAGAGGCTGAGTTAGCCAGCGCACTAGTCCAGATTCTGAAGAAATATCAGTATCCAACAGTCAAGACTCCGAGAATAAGGAGGTTTGTCATAGAGTTGGCAACGTGGATGATGAGAGATAAGGAAACTAATGTTCGAATTTTCAAAGATCTGGGAATGGAGAAGGAGCTGGAGTGTGTCACAGAGACCACATCAGAGATTGAAAGCTTCAATGTTTTCTCTGGTACCATTGGACTGAGCCGGCACAGCACAACAATTCACTCACTGGTTGAAACTGCGATGAAGTTACTGGAAGATAAGTAATTAACAGTAATGCAGAATTGATTTTGCTATAACACTATTTCTTGCGGAAATGCGTAATAAATGCACTAATTTTGTAAATATGGATGCATGAAGTTTGTAGGAGATTCTTTTTTTTTTTTTTTCCTAATATAACCAAATAAATTCCATAAATTCTATTATGCCAATAATCAAGCTATATCTATTGAGAATCTCATAGTAGAACTAGCATGTCCATCTTAGATTGTTAATGTGAATAACTAGCATGTCCATGCGCACTGGGAGAGTAGGACATACAAATTTGGTCATATATGCTAAGTAGAGGTCAACATTGATCCCGAGGTTCACCGGTGCAGTGGGGGGGCAACTTACTGGGCAAAGCCTGTACCAATCGCTCCATAGGTATGATTTCTTCCTGGATTTAGATTAGCATGTCAGACCATAAGTGCTCTAAATTCTCAGGTCATCCCAACCTAAATCAAACCAGATAAGATTAAAACCCACCCTATTCTGTCATCCTAAAAATCAAGAAGCTGCAGCAATTGGTGATTATCTTAATTTTAAAGGGTCACAAGTCTTTTGGAATATTACTTTCAGAGATGGGTTGAATGATCGGGAAATGGGTGAGCTGATGGATGTCCGATTCACTCATTACTCCTTTCCCCTTTCTGGATGGGGAGAGGATGTCACATGAGGACAGGGGCAACATCTGGCTGCTTTGAGGTTAAATTATTAATTAGGCTCTGGTGGGCATAGAGGGGTGTCTTTTCCTCGGAAAGGAGTGTGGGTTCCAAACACCCCTTCTAAGGTTGCCATTTGTTTGGACAGTGGCGGATGGAAAGGTCCTCACTATTCATAATCTGATTAGGAGAAAGAATATTCATGCGAATTGGTGTTGTATGTGCAAAAGTGATAAGGAGTCGGTTAATCATCTGCTGATTTATTGCATGGTGGCCAAAGAGGTATGGTCTTTGACTTTTAGTGCATTTGCGGTTGACTGGGTCTCCCTGAGGAGGGTTTTGGATCTCATCCTTGCTTTGAGGGGGGCAAGGGCAGGGAAGAGGAAGAAAGAAACATGATTGTTAGTGCCTCACGTTTTGATGTGGATTACCAGGGGCAAATGCAATAGGACTTTTGAAGGGGCTTAAGAGCTTGTTTTAAATTCAAGGTAGATTCCTATCAATTTTGTATAATTGGCTTTCAGGGGCTCAGAATCCTACCTTGAACAAATTTTTGGATTTTGTTGAGCTTTTTGAATAGCTTTTGATGTATAGGGGGATATAGGCTTTTTCGTTTCTGCTCCTTTTTCTCTCCCTTAGTCAGGGATCAAAATTTCGTTTCGATGTACCATTTTGGTAAGCTCGGAAACAAAAACATTTCCAAAACGTTTTGGAAACATGACGGAAACAAAGAAAAAATTTAGAAACACAAGGAAACATGAACCAAAGTACATTTATATGTATTTCTAAGACTAAAAATTCAACAATTGAACATATTTGAGGCCATATATTCGTTTAAACTTGAGAAAACTACACTAGAATTGGATAGTAAATGTTAATATTAATTGAAAATACTTACAAAATTAAAACAATATCTAATATTTCATTGCCACATAAAATCTTATATACGATTCAATGTTTGATTACACGTCTCCATTTCTTAATGTATAGGGCACGAGTTTGTGGAACTATTAGATAATGCGTTTATTATTTTCAAATGGTTATTTATTATTTTAGATTGGCATGTTGTTGAAGATTATTGAGATGCAGTAAAAATTAAAATAAATATTTTCTTGTTTTAAAAATAATAAATCAAAAATATTTATCACAATAGTTTTTCTTTTACAGGTTTATCATTACAGGTAAATCAAATAACAAAATTGCTTATCTATTTTCCATATGCAATAAAATTAAAATTAAAAATAAAAAAGTTCAATCATGTTAATTCAGACCACTTAACATAAAATATTATTACGCATAGAAAATATAAATAAAAAACATGAATATATATACACCTATATATTTATTGACCTAAGTCAGTGATTCAATGAATAAAACAAAAATAAGAATGACGAGAGCAAGAGAGAGAGAGAGAGAGAGAGAGTACTTCCAAAGCAACTTCATTTCCATCGAAACCCTAGAATTTCGGTAGTCCAGCACTGTTTCGCTTCGGTTTCTGGCAAAACCGAAATCGAAATGTCATAGTTATAAAAACCGAACCGAACCGGCTGGTTGAACCGGTTCAACCGGGAACCGGAACATGAACCTATACGGTTTAATTAATTTACCAAAAATGCATATGAATCGGATTGAACCGGACGAACCAGCCGGTATTTTGAAAAACCACTGAACCGGCCGGTATTTAGTGAACCGGCCGGTTTTTAAAAAAAGTCAAAATATAAAAAATTCACTAGATTTAAAACAATTTTTTTAAAAAAAATGCCTTTTATGGTCTTGTGATGAAATATAGAATAAAAAAGTAAAAACTTTAAACGAAATACCAATAAGCAATAGTTTAAAAATATTAAATTGAAAAAAAAAGAAGTTATTTTGAATGTTTTTATAATTATTTATTTTTATACTTTTTTTTAATATTTATCATTTATACTTATGTTGAGTTATTGTATAAAAAAGAGTATCTTTTAACCAATTTATAATTTTTTAATAATTATTTTTATTATTATTATTTTATTATATAACCGGTTGAACCGGTTAAACCACGGTTGAACCAGTGAACCGTTGAACCGGTGGCTGGACCGGTTCAGCCACCGGTTCGGTTCTAATAACTATGCCGAAATGTTTTGGCTCTTTCGACCGAAACGAAATTTTGATCCATGCCCTTGGTACATTTCTAATATACTTAACTTACCAAAAAAATTAACCATTCTAACATTGCAATTGTTGAAATGCTATGTCCAGCTAGGGCAAGAGTTGTCTTAAAGCAAGGCCTGGTTAGTAATCACCTGATGTATAATTAACTAGCACCTAATACATCTTTTAGCAATATGAGTGGGAAAAAAAACGAGAATATATATCTTTCTTTTTTTTGCCTTCATTCAAGCCCCTCTCAACCATTTTTAAGAGAGAAAGATACATGTACTAATTTAAAGAGATTACACTACTGTAGAAACATGATACTCAAAACCTTAAGTACAGGCATGGTTTCAAGGATGAAAGCGCAGTCCTACAATGGGCATAACAACAAACACATACAAGGGACCAGTTGACAAATGAAAGCACGGTTCTTACACTGAAAGTAATTCATGCATTTGCTAAAGTTCATCTCTCTCAAATATATACATACATATATATATAAACCTGCAAGAAATATGTTTCCTTAAGATAGACCTGAATCATTTTGAGTCATAATACTATCTGCTCACACTCAAGTCATAGCATCTTACACTACATCATGCAAGAATGAAAGAAGGCTAAAAAAATATCACTAAAATTTATAAGTCACATCAGTGGACCATAATTTATTTCTAGTTAAGCACAGAAGAACCAGTCAGAGACAATAATAAAGGTGCAGGTCCGTTCATACTACACCTGAAACTCATAATTTCAATTAGATGCAAAAGATGTAAGCATTTCCACAGAGGCAGCATGTGTACTTGCCAGTGCTAGTGTCGTGGAATTTAATTCATAGGAAATTGAAGAGATAAACATTTATGAAGTGCCCAAAACCATCTTCACCAATTTTGCACTACATACAGAAAAACAGAAAGAAGGAATAAACTTTTCTTCTCCAAACAATTCAAATAAATCAAAATTTCACTTATTTACCTCTCTAACAGTGACTAAAGCAAGCATCAAATCCTAGGTGGACAACGTGTCACTAATCACCAGAAATTGCACTTATCTCTATGAAGAGCTTCCTGACATCTGTTAACATATTTCTGCAAAGGAGTAGGCAGAATTATTATTGTTAAGGGACAGCTGCGCCATCTTAGCCAACTACTTTTGAGACAACCCCTGCGCCAACTGTCCTACCTCCTTCTCTCAAAGCAAATCTTTGTCCTGTTAAATAGCAATTGATCACAACACATCCCACAGATTAGACTACCAAAAAACCAAGCATACACAACATGTACAAAAACAAACTACTACAGATAGTTTTCAATACTAAAAGATCTCAATCCAAGTGCTATGACTTTATCAGGAGACGAGGACTTGCACAGGGCCAGCAGTTCAATATTTGAAGCCTCAAAGGAAATTAGCATGACATACAAGTTTCAAATGGCTTTAGTTATTATGAAATGTATTAATAGAAAAATTAAGATTATGGAGATCCTTCACATACAAAACACACAACAAAGTCATTACCCCCAGGTCAGTTAACACCAGTTCGTCAGGCTCTAAGGCTCGTCAAAGTCTGCTTCTAACCCATGCTCCAGGTATTGTTTGATCTTACACGTAAATACCTTTATAAAAGTATTTGTTTTGATTCGATATATGGTTGACGGAATCATTGTGCATTTCACAAACATAGCCAGCCATATGAGCTTCACAATTTCTTGAAATTACATAATCATGTGAAGCAAATCCTTTGAAATATTAGCTTTCCCAGAGAGCATAACTTAAAACAAATCCATCAAACACTAATATACATAACTATGACTAAGTATATACATTTAAAGGAATTTATAACCTTTATTCTATCACCACAAGTAGGTTTATCTTCTAAAATGAAAAACTGAGTCAAACAAACCTGCTTCAAGAGGAAGAGGTGAAATTAGCTCAAAAACTGCAGTCACATTGTCACCAGGCATCACCATCTTAACAGTTTCAGGCAATTCCACTTTCCCCGTAACATCTGCAGTCCTCATGTAGAATTGGGGCATATAATTTGAGAAAAATGCAGTATGGCGACCACCTTCATCTTTTGTGAGAACATAAATCTCTGCCTCAAAACGCTTATAAGTTTTCAGGGTGCCAGGTTTTGCTAATACCTGTGATCGTTATAATAATGATGGTCACCAAAAAGAGATATGTGGGAGAAGGGGGGAAAAAGGAAAGAAAAGAAGAAATAACAAAAAAATGTGCAGTCCCTGCAATGCTACAAACATCCTTACACTGTTGAAAGCTCTTCCCTAGAAGCGATAAAAAATGTTTGCTTATGATGTCATGAAACATTATCCATTACGATATGGTATCATTTTTGCTTATGATGTCATGAAACATTATCCATTATGATATGGTAGACCATTACATTTTCAATTACTTCAATAGTAAGATAAGATGAATGATTCACTTTATACTATGGAGAATGGCAATTTGGATGGTAACACAATTTCATACTGGTGTCCCCGCACACCTTAGCCACTTTGACTCACCTGTCCTCGTTGTACCTCATCACGTTTTAAACCACGCAGAAGAAGGCCCACATTATCACCAGCCTACAGGAAAAACGACATACCAATAGTTTAGTGACCTCTGCATTGCAATTGAAGTGTCCAATAATGTAAGTAGACAGTAGTCCTACCTGTCCATGATCCAAACTTTTCTTAAACATCTCCACACCAGTGACTGTAGTCTTAAGGGGCCCACCCTACAGAAGACAGACAACATAATAAGATTATTATCTAGCACAATACACAGAAGTAAATGTGAAAGCATTCTTCACGTTCATATTATTTAATACATTTGAGCATAGTACAATGAATTACCTGCATCAACCCAAAATTTCAATATCCTCACTAACTTTGATGGTACCCTGTTCAATACGACCTGTGACGACAGTCCCACGTCCCTTTCAACAAATAAAAAAAAAACATCAAAATTGAGGTGGCAGTGAACATCAGATCCAACTTTTCATGATGAAACACCAGTGTAATAGGAATACTAAAAGTTCTGAAGGAAGCTCATAAATTTCTAGCGTTCCCTAGCCACAAATTTGTGTGAGCCACAAATTTGAGTGAGTTCAGTAAACTTCTCTCTTGTTTAAGAAGTATAGGACTGGGTTGATTTTAGAGGCTGCAATTGCCACTTATAAGAAGTTAATTTAGTTTCTGTCTGTTTGGAAAGAGTTTGATTGTTTCTGAGAGTTTATTCCCTCAATGATTTTTGTGCTTATAATTTCTCATCATTAATAAGATCTCATTCTTACTGAGGAATTGACAAATAAACAAATCAATAAATAAAATAAGCAAGTAAAATCTTATGCATATATTGAGTCTTTTTTTTTATAAGTATATATATACATATATATTGAGCACTGTGTAATAGGTTTTCCAGGGAAGAAACCACAAAAAGCAATTTTCTTGAAAAAAAAAATTAACTGCTAGGACTTCATAAATATCCAACACATAATTTGCTACTGGACGGTGCAAAATAGAATGCATTCACGTAAAGAACTGCTCAACTTATGGCTACTGCAAGGCAAACTATGGTACATTCAAAAATTGCTGTGGAATGGCACAAAATTATTACCCACGTGCATTGTAAGGTACTTGAAACATTTCATGCGTGGAGAGTTCAACAAATTTTGGTCATTATTAATCATAATGAACATGAACCTTCTAATTTAGAAAACTTAAAAAGGTTCTTTTCTGAAAAAAGGGCTTTTAAGATAAACAATATAATAAAAGAATCATTTAGTGTTCTTTCTTTTTCCATTGCTATGAAAAATTAAAGTAATGAACTTATATCTACGGTAATATGTCCTCTTTTATATTAAAAATTTAATTAAATTTCTCTAATAGTCATTCATAAAAAAATATTGGTTGTTTGCAATTAAGGGAGAAACTACGCACTTGGAATCCTTAAATATGAATTAAAGACCTAAAAGGTTTGCTGACACATGATACACATCACAAACCATATGTAGTTGCTTTTGTCTTCCTATAATAAAATCTAGAGACTATCTCAAGATATACAAAATGTGACAGAAAGTGTAGAAATTAATGCACCACAAAGGGCATAATTAGATAACTACTATGAAATTATACGACATCATTATTTGATAAGTTTAATAGAGGAAATTGTCCAAGGAAATTGTAGTTAACCTGAAAGAAGTGCCATTTCTGTGAAGCATTTTGAAATTATAAACGCATGTTGAATTACCTGAATTGAAAAAACATCTTCAATTGGCATCAAGAAAGGCTTATCAAGCTGGCGTACAGGATCCATTACGTATTCATCCACAGCATCCATTAGTTTTAAAATAGCCTGTTTTCCAAGTTCGTCATTTGTGCCCTGTAGGGCAGACAAAGCTGAACCCCGAATAATTGGGATTTCATCTCCAGGAAATTTGTAGAAGTTGAGCAGCTCTGCAAGAATCATTTATCCAGTTACAAGTTCAGAGAAATCATGACGTAAACGATAACTAAGGAATCATAACATCATACCCGAGAGTTTCATAAAACATTCAATTTGTAGAAGTACTAAAATACGAAAGAAATAGAAATGAAGTGCTGGAAGTACAATAGTTTTTAAGGTTGTCATACCACGGAGTTCCATCTCAACAAGTTCAAGTAGCTCTGAATCATCAATAGCATCAACTTTATTAAGAAAGCATACCAAAGATGGTACACCAACCTGAACCACACAACAATAATCAGGACACAATTTTTATTGTTAAAAAAGAAAGGCAACATGGCTCTTTAAAAAATTGAGCATGTTAAACAAGTATGCTTTACAAGCTGCTAACACCTGGCGGGCAAGCAAAACATGTTCCTTTGTCTGTGGCATGGGTCCATCTGGAGCAGATACCACCAGGATGCCCCCATCCATTTGGGCAGCTCCAGTAATCATGTTCTGCAGTTCAATCAAATGTATCTGGTAAGTAAGGAAATCCCTTAAAATATGATATCTCCTTGACATTTTTGTGTGCCCATGGAACTTAGTTCGCCAACTGAATTTTGACACCAAGACGACTCCCAAGTACATAAGGCCACAAGGAACCTCAATCAATAAAGACTACCAGCTTAGACATGGGAGATACTTTGTCCCTAGAAGGCTAGAACTAGGTCTATCCTATTTCTCAGTCGTAATTTTATACTGATATTTAATACGCCAAAAAAAAGTGTTCCAAAATAAAATACGTGTTTTGCATTTCTCAGATCCACAATGGTCCTGCATATTTGTTTCGTACTTTCATACCAAATCAATGAACTAAAATCTAGCTGTCAACATTCTCTAATCAACGAAGGATCCAGTGCTTCTACCAATTTAAAACTTCTGTCCCATATCCTTTCCCAATGAACTGCCATCTACTATTTTGGAGCCCCGGTGTTCACATTAGATGCATATTAGGGTCTGGTCATCAGATTTACCAGGGCTGTATGACAGCAATAGATGCATTAGATCCAAATTATATGGCTATATGGAAATTCTATCAACCTTGAGTCTTAGAGATGACCAGGCTTATCGGGCAAGAGCCGTTAAGAACATGGGCATAACAAATTGACTCAATGAATCTTCAAAGTTAAAAAGTAGGCAACAAGCACAATTCAACTACGATGCCATTCTTTTATGTCTGTACTGCTTCCATCAGTTATGGTCCCAAACAATCAAGTTAACTAGAAATTCCAAAAGCAGTCTAGCAAATTGCTTCCTTCATTCTCTCCTGGCCCTATGTGAGCATGCGATTCAGGTGGCGCTACTGGGTATGAAATTATTGGATGGCATATTTGGCTGTGTGTAGTCACTATGTTCCTCAATAATGCACTAAGTTTCACCTACATCCACTAGAAGGCATTATAATACTGTATAGATCAAAGAATTTGAGAATTTCCTTTTCTTCATTGACAAACAAACTTAAAAAGTTGCTTTTACCGGAAAACCAAAAACAAAAAAAAAGAAACTTAAAAAGCTTACTTTAACATAGTCTGCATGTCCTGGACAGTCTACATGGGCATAGTGCCGTTTAGCAGTTTCATACTCCACATGGGCCTGCAAAATCATGTCAAGACCTAGGGTACACTCAGAATGGTTTCACAAGGTATATAAATGAGGTAACAGAAATTAAGTCTGCTTCAGCTTAATGCTTTTTGACATGTAAGAACAAAAATAAGGTAAAGGCAAAGCTCTATATTAACTGTAGCGATAGTAATTCCTCTCTTCTTCTCTTCAGGAGCCTTGTCAATCTCATCAAAGGCAACAGCCTTGTCTTTGCCTGCTTCTGCGAGCACCTATGGCAAAGGTGGATAAGAAGTAGAGTTATTCTAACTACTTATGCCGTTAGCTTTGAAGTTGCCAAAGATCCATCTCCACAGATCAAATGATTATATCAATACTCAACCTTTGTGATTGCAGCAGTCAATGTGGTTTTCCCATGATCAACGTGTCCAATGGTGCCCACATTTACATGTGGTTTTCTGGAACAGCAAAACCAAGCAAGGAAATATGATAAGCTAACAAGCATTAAGTGAAACAAATCATAATGAGAAATTTGATAGATACACATCTGCAAAATTACAATATCATCTGACAGATAATAAACATATTCATCATTTCTTCAGAGTCACCAAACACCTTACAAAGGGGTAACCTCGTGGAGGCATGTGGCATTTGGACAACCCATGGAAGTTATAGCTGCTCACTGAGCTTTATTTACAGTAAATACTTCACATTTACCGTGGCATTTGAATAATTCTCTGTATCCATTGACACCCAACCAAAAATACAGGCAACTCAATATTCCATTGAATGACCTCATTCTCATTGTTTTTTGGTTCTTAAAGTGATATTTCCACATCACACAACCCATTTCAACATTTAAATTCTACATGTAACACGATGGGATACCCACAAATTGCTAATAAGTCATAGCTTAATGAATACTTTACTAGAAAGAGTAAAAACCTCGTCACAAATTTCAAAGTCATTGGAAAAATAAGAAAAAAAAATTATCCACCAATTGAATCCCTGGAAGATAGAGGAAATAAAAACAAATAAAAGTTATGCATCTTAGCCTTCCATTGCCATTTTTCTCTACAAAAAAGTTTTTGTTCCTCAAAAATGAAAAGGTAAAACTTAGGAAGAATTATAGGCTCCTTGAGTATAATTCTTTTTCTATCCCATCTTAAATAACATTCACAATCTAACTTTGTGGTTTTCCTACATTTTCTCAGTAACCAAACGTGTGTAATTAAAAATGAAAATGCAAGTGCCAACAACAATTGATGAGGACCGACCAGAAATACCCTTGACGAGCCGACTAGGCATTCCCCTGACCACGCTCGGGGTACTCAGAGGAATGGGGGGTTACTGATGAGGATCGACCAAGAATACCCCTGACGGGCTGACCAGGCATTCCCCTAACCACGCTCGGGGTATTCAGAGGAATGGGGGGCTATTGATAAGGACCGACCAGGAATATCCTTGACGGGCCGACCAAGCATTCCCCTGACCACGCTCGAGGTACCCAGAGGAATGGGGGGCTACTGATGGGCACTGTACATTACAATGGTTGAGACTTCAGCACCAAGCATGTTGATATCTCTAGGGACACAGATGGGATCAAAAGAAGGAAAAACACCACAAAAGAAAGAGTGACCCTGGAAGCTCCAGCTGACCAGAGCATGACCGAACAGACCACGACCGCGCACGACCGAGCGGTCCATGCCCGAGCAAACCTTGGGGGATGGTGCCGATCATTCCCCCCACCTGCCACGCCAGTAGGGGCCATCACTGACGACCCAATCATAATAACGTGCTCCCAACTCTAAGACTTCGCATGTAGCAGGAGGCAGTCACCTCACTAGCTCTGACACATGCCTAAGGGAATGCCACGCGTGAGATTGGACAACCACTTTTCCCCACTATCCTGCCACCAGTAAGCACCCCCAATGCCACGTTGTCACGTGAAGAGATAGTCATCTTCCACTCCTTCCATGCATGCAACGCCCTCCTAGGGCTACAAGGGATCTACCCATATAAAAAAAAGTCATCTTCTCCAATAAGGTACTCAAATATAAACCTTAGTCAAAACTCTATTAAAATACATCTAAAAATTTAACTTTGGCATTAGAGTGCCCGTGACAGGCATCACTGGTGTCCTTACTACTTTTTCCTCTCACATTACAGTAGCTGATCGGTGCTAGCCTAAAGACCAACTTACTACTTTATCAACAATAAATAACAAACACATATCGAGTTACGAAATCACTCGGTCATGATCAAAATTTTCTAAACAACATCACATACCAAAGCAAATTATGCAATTACAAATTGAAAACACAAGCAATCTTACTAAAAACTGTCTATAAGAGAAACACACACATGTATATGTGTGATCAAGAATCAATGACGAAATAGAGAAAAATACCAAAGCCGTTCATTGTTTGAAACTCACGTTCGCGTGAATGTGGCCATGGATCTCCACCAGGGAGCGCATTCGGAAGCTCTTGCATTTCCGTACAGCGAGTCGGACGCGAAGCAGTGAGTCGAACTCGAACCTCGACAGCACGAGTAGGTTGGTGTGATGGATGAGAGAAAGTGTTTCGAACTACGAGCTCTGATCGCGGATGAAGCCATTGAGACGCCAACGCAGTGAACGGATAAAAGAGTGTGCATATATATATATATACGTATGGGTCAAATATATATATAATATATATTATATATAGATATGGAACTAAAGGAGAAGAGAACAACGGTTTGGGGTACCTGGGCAAGGGTTTAGAGAGCGAGAATTATCATGAGAAATGATATCCTCACCCTGGTGTAATGGAAGCTGAGGGTGAAGCTTTCTCATATGCGAACGTGTGGACAGAGCTGTGGTTTCTCTCTCATTACTTGTTTATTATTCCAATTAAATAAATTTTTTATTATTTGTAAAGAAATTTTATTTATAGATTAAAAAAAGATTTTCTTTTGAAAATTGATCAAATTTCAAAGCATTTACTGTAAGAGTCCATTTGGTAAAACTTATTTCAAGTTTTTTTTATTTATAAACAGAAAAATTATTTTTTTTTCAACTTTTTTTTGCTTTCCGTGTAGTGTTTGCTTACAAAAACAAAAAAAACTGAAAAAATTTAAATGCGATCCTGACGCGAGAATTAAACATGATTATAATTGGCAAAATAAATTTGAATAAACTTTTTAAACACACCAAGTTGGAAATTTTTAAAAGAAAATAAGAGTGATTTGCTGTTCCTCAATCCATCTTTACCACAATTAATTTCATAAGGTGTAAATGACGAAGAGAATCATAAGGAATACAGAATGATGGAACCCATCTGCTTGGGAAAATTCTACCAGCCATTGGTTAAGAAAGTCAGCCAAACAAAGCAGAGCAGAAATGCCTGTACTGTACATTTCTTGAAGCATAAAGCTAATGCATGGAGAAAATGTACTGCAAACATGAACACAGATTTGTCCCTTTCACCTGTACTGTACATTTACCAGAAACAGGTAATAATTGGCAAAGATTACACTCTAATCGCATTTAGTCCGATCCCCCAATTGGATTTAACATTTCTACTATTCTTCTAGCCAAACAAGACAAACTTAGCTCCCTTTTCCACCTTTGTGTCAACAAATGTGAATCATCCTCCTAATATAAACAAGGGGCAAAAGAACCACCTCACACAAAAATATACACATTCACAGAAATTTCCTCTTTTTCTTTTCTGTTTTCCGTATTGACTATCTCATAACAATACAATTCCTGCAATTTTTCTTTGTTACCAAACAATTTGACATTCAATCTCATCGACTGTTACGGAAGAAGTTGAGATCCCAGCGTCGCGTCAAACCATCCATGATATTGCTTGCCGGGTTCCTTACAACTGTTACAGTGGCTTTTGTACAATCAGCCAAATCAGCACCGGACGAGCTTTTGATGCCAGTGGAAGTATCACTATGAGCAGAAGCTCCTGTACTTTCTGGTTCAACCAACGATGGAGCAGTGCCTTGTGAGGGTCCCACAGATGACACACTCGTGTCGGGAGATGGGAGTTGAGATGATGGAGCAGTGCCTGATGAAGGTCCCATAGATGACACACTCGTGTCTGGAGATGGGAACTGGGATGCCAAATTATGCCCACTGGTGGCTGCTGAAACACAATGATCTATTGTCGAAGATTCATCCAGTTTTCCTTTCGGTGAAGGCTCGTGGGGATCAGTGTCAGTACTAGATGGTTGTTCCTCAACAAGAGGATGTCTCATATCCAAGTCTTTCAATGACTCTATCACTGCTTCCATGAACATCTGAAATATTTCCCACAAACCAAAGGTATCAAAAGGTCAACTCCATCCATTAGTTTATTTAATTAGATGGCTGAGAACATTAAATCCGTGAGATTTATCCCATGAGGCAGAGAAAACAACTAACATAACTCACCTTTTCTTCTTCTTCCACATTGGAAGGGAAATCTGCCAAATTATCAAGTGGGTATTCGACATAATCTTCATCATCTATTGAGGTTGGAACATGGGGGCCATGAGGATGACCATTGGGAAATTCGAAGCTAATCATTTTAGAAGATGATGGGATGGACTTGGTTCCAGATCCTTCTTCCTGCAGCATGCAAAATAGTATGATTGGATGTTAGCTTTTAAAAAAACATAAAAGCTACACAAGTTCTTAAGTCAACAAAAAATCTACACAAGTTCCATCAAGCCACCTATTTGGCTAGCTAGTGTCTCACCATTCTAAGAATCACAGAAGTTTCAACTCAAAGAGCAGCCCAGAGGTAGAAAAGAAAATACATAGCTGAACTTATTAATGGAGAACAACATATTAACACAATACATGGGCCATAAACTGTCCAACAGGCCAAAGTGCCTGGATTGGTAAGCTAAGTTTGGCAAACATTTTCAGTAATCTCAAATGAAGTTTCATCTTGTTTTTGAACTAAGATTCTTGCATATATACAAATGGATTTTGGGTGCAAGGTCTTGTGCAGAACCATGAAGAGGTTTCCAGAAAAATCAAAAAGAAGGAAAAAAGTAGAGAAATACCTCTGCTTCTGATTGCTTATCTTTAGATGAGATATCAGAAGGGACCTGAAACAGTGTCAACAAGAGAACTAATAAAAATAGAAACTAAAATAACACAATACAACTTGATCTTGATAGCGTAATGCATTACTTTATTTTGCTACAGTAATGCATTTTCCAACTATTTTCGTCTGTAAGTTTTCCCTTCTTTCTCCATTTTTTTTTCTCCTATTTTGTTTTTCTTTTCTTTTACTTTTTGGGAGGAGGGGGGGTCAAACTGATTTTGCCAACTATTATTCATCCATGCAGTGGAGCAATGATTTGTCAGTTTTCACCATGAAAGTCTGTCGTATACTTGCTTTTCATTCCATTTAACAAGACTCAAATTGCCAACACTCTACATCGGAGACCTATTCATTTAACCAAAAACGCATGTCTAGAATGTTCTATATCAACTGTTACCCTAACATTTCTTCAATCAACCCATACAATGAACTACTGACCTCTGTTCGACTCATAGGTCTTTTGAAGCGAAGTTGCTTAATGGCATCTTCTGTGCTGTTTGCTGTTAGATATGCAATCAAGAAATATGAGAAAAGCCTTACTAATAGAAGGCACTATGGATAACAGCAATTGAAAACTAAAGACACCAAGTACTTGATTCATACCTACAGATGCTGTGAAAAAATCATCATCTGCATAATGCAAGGTACTCCAATTATCCTGCAGATGGAACAGGCAACTACAGTTTATGGGTTGCAGATCTGAAATCTTCCAGTTTCAGTAAATTCAAACCTACAATAGGATGCAGCTGTATTTCAACTCACCTTGTCAAAATAATCATGTTCCGTTTCAAAAAAAGTAACCCCCACTTCATCCTCCGGAGGTTGCAAAACATTGTGAAAAAAAATATTTATAGAATCAAAATAGAACTGTGGGCGTGGAGAGTTGTGATCTCCCTCAAATGTAATGATGTTCTTGTCCCCCTGCCAAAATTGTGTGTTAAGAAAGATGAGAACAGCATGGTATAAAATGAATGAAATGCCACAGGGCAAATACAAACCACCAGATGATAAATGCAAATGCCACTATTCTTTTTCAGTGTATCATTATTCATGTCAGCCAACTATTTTAATGATCACAGCGATCTTCATTGATAGAATATACAGGAGATGGGATCCAATCATGCAAGACCTAAGTCCCAATTAGATGACAAGATGTAGTTTGAACCTAAATGTTAAAATATGACTATTTTTTAACTAAATATGATGTTTACCAGGCAAAAAAAAAAAAAAAGAAAAGAAATAGGTAGACGTAGATGATGATGAGACAGATTTGGAGACAAAATAGAGCAAATCCATAGAAAGTTAGGGGGTGGGATGGTGGGGTGGGGGTGAAGAGAAAACCACAGATTAACTTGTTTACGTGATAGGATCAAAGAAAATACATTGAACCAAACTTTAGTATTGATCTTTCAACATAATTTTTGTGATCCTTTCTTTTAGTTGAATTGGTAAGTCTGCAATCAATACGTCTTTAGAAGTAATTAACCACAAGCCTACGAGCCTTGCTTTTAATGCATAAAAGTTCTGACCATGGATATAACAAAGCACCAAACTTAAGAATGGAAGGGGAAACTGTGGAATCTATGCTATAAGGAGAAACATGGCTCTAACAATTAGTAAAATACAAGTATTAAACTGGTAGGCGAGACCAAGATGCAAATACATTTTGTTCTCATAAGCAGAAAAGAAATTATATCTTGTGATGCAGGAAAATACATAATGTACTCATCTGAAAAAAATACTTAATGCATGCCTGCATGAAAATATTCCAAATCCTTGCAGATGTAGCATTAGCTCAGGAGACAATTACCACATAAGCATCAAATATACGATCTGAGTGATGAGGCTGTATAAAATCATCATCAACAGCATGCCCCAGTAAAACTGGAACAAAGCAGGACTTCGCCACCTATAACAGAATAAATGATGACAATCACTCTCATGAAAAACAACAATATCTTTACTAAAATGGAATAAATGCATCATGGACTCACTAGGGCTTAATCATAAAATTAATAGCTTATTCCCACAGGTGCATGCTAACTATTATCTTCCATTGACAAAATTGATTACTTCCCATACTTCTACTGACACCTGCTTAGAAGGTCGGATAATCCACAGAACTAACAGCATGAAACAATATCTCCCTTACACATCGTACACAGTTATATACCATCATGTCTCAACAAGTCATAAGCATACCTAGTTAGATAACGAGGGGAGCACTTCAGACAGAACAGAATAATTTGCTTCATTAACCTATGAACAAAATCGTACTTCCATTTAAATTCTTTTATGTTAAGTCTGGTGCCTTATTCGTGTCAGCATTCACAACCAAAGTATGAAGAATTAAAACTTCATTGGATCTAATACAGGCAAGCTGATCAAAACTATCATGACCTAAACAAGTGCTAACGGCCATTGGTGACATCAACGTATAAGTAGGGGTGGACACCAGCCCACAAGCCCGAGAAGCCCGCCCAGCTCGGCCCGATTATTTTAGGGATTGGGATTTAATATTTGGGCCCGTAGGGCTGGGCTGGGCAAAATTTTAAGCCCGGTTATTTTTCAAGCTGGGCCTGGGATGAAGATTCATAGCCCGGCCCGACCCGATCATTAAATATTTATTTTAAATCTTTAATAATTGTTATTAAAAATATTTTGTTTACCAAAAAGGTGAAAACCATTTAAAAAAAATCTCTCTCTGGAAGCTCAGCTTTCTCTCTATTCAAATCCCTTCCTATGACTTTCTTCTCTACACAGAATCTCTCCAACCAAACCAGAAATCACCCATCCACCCACGTGTTTAGCTGTACCTAGTCGTGGCCGTGCTAATGGGTTCTCCAACAGCAACTACTAATTTATTCCATTCAAGAATAATTTATTCCATTTTTGATTTCCAAAATGACAACTATTTCCAAAATAACAACTATTTGTTATACCCAATTCCCCACATCTGCATTGTCTCAAAAGTTAAAAAGTACAGTGCACTTTGTTCATTATTTTTTTAACAAATTTATACAAAGAACTAAAGATTGAACTACTTCTTGCCAATAGTTTGGGCCCAGATGGGCGAGCCTGGACTGTTTAGTTTAATTTTTGGGCGGGCTTGGGAGAATAAGATTAGGTCGGGCTTGGGCCACCATGATAGTTATGTAGTGCAGGCCCAGCCCAAACAGTGTCCGCCCCTACGTATAAGCATTGCTTCGGTGATTGAAATTACTTGTCTATGGATGTTTGTGCCTCCTAAAATCCAGCATCAATAAGCATTCCAGGTAGTCCCCCAATCTCACCCAAAATACATAAGCCAGAAGTTGCAGTTTAGCTCTTTTTGTTTCACAAACAAGGCAATACTGTAATACACTTGATCTTAGTGAAAGGCAATGCAATAATGTTAACACTTAGTGTGACAGAGAATGAATAAAGAAATTTCAGAAGAAAGAGACTGTCAATTTCTTATTCAGCTGCTAGACTAAGAATTTAAATTTGCAGCCTAGAATTGACGATATCAAGGTTACTTTCTCATAAAGAAAGAACAGGATTTTCCAACCAAAAAATACCATCTATGCTACATAGACAATTGCTTAAATCCCTTGCCATGAAAAAAGAACCATCTGTTGTCTACTAAGACATCCACCATAAGCACTTTGACAGCTGCTTGGAAGGTAAGATATTAAGCATGAGTCATGACAGAGGATTTTGATTTCATATGTATACAAATTAAATACTATCTAAATAAAAAGAGATAAGCTGGTTCTGATCAATGAACACAACTATGAAAATACTTCAAAAGAAATAGTAACACATCCATTTTACCAAGAGATTCATTTTGCAAGTTAAGGATTACGTAAGTGAACATAATAAGATAATGATAGAAACAATCATAATTTCAAAGAGGGTCATTTTCAGATTATCTGCCACAGCTTACATCCCAACAATAATTCCATAAACTATTACGTAGAATCAAACCTTGATGGTGTTCAGGTCCATTATGTCAAATTTGGCCTTCTTGAGAATTGCTCTACGCATGTACTGGATTGCAAACTTCACCTAAGATTTTGAAAAACAAAGTATGTTAGAAGTGCCATGCTTCTTTGCAACAGGAAATATCAGGAAAAAAATTACAAAACAAAACACACGATGACTCGTATACAAGTACCTTGCCATTTTTACATTGAGTTTAAAAAGCAAGGGTGGTTCTACATTAAAAAAGCAAAATAGCCATCGTCTTAAAATTATAAAATTTCTTCCACAGAAGGATCAACTTACAGTGAACTTGGGAAGACGAACTTTGAACGTATCCACAAGTTCCATCATCAAGTCAACCAAATCAGAGAAGGGGCTGTCAAGAACCATTCCTGCAATTGAAGGATCTTCAGCTCCATACATTAAGCTGCAAATAGTAATTCATAACGTTAATGACTCTGCAGAGAGGCCTCATAACTGCTCAAGGCATGTGAATGTTGTAGTGTCTACTTATCTTAGCTACAAGCTCAAACCTCAAGCATCAAAGTTAAAACATTTTGGTGTTATATTTGAGAGCATTCTGTATGATCAGACATACCCAGGGAAAGACATTCGATTCAACTGAAACAACCATGTGGAATAGCATCAAGCAACATCTTTACACATATAATTTCCTATGACCTTGTTCAGGCTTAGACATTATGGAATCGCAAATCCAGAAAGCTACATCTCATGACAGTAAAACCTTCAATCCTCACATCATTTGTAATCATCCAGGCCCTTAACAGAATTCTATGACTAACATATCTAGTACAGTATCTTTTTTATAACCAGCTATATAAATCAACTAACAATACCATTTCAGTGTGAGACGTTTCAGCCAGTACACCATAATGAAATTCACCATGTTCATGATATGATAATCCATTGATCTGATTTAAAAACCCATGCTTCGACCTCTCCTCAAGGCCTGTGTGTTTTAAAGTCATATTGGCAAGTTGGCAGATGTTATATCCAGTGAAACTTAAAGGATTATAAAATTTCTTAATTATTCCTGTAGCAAAACCTGGAGTAACTGATAACTGATTCATTCCAGACTTGAATCCCTTGCAAACCAGAAATCATTTAAACAAACTTCACCGTGATACTTTTCCCCCTTCACATCAAGCATACAGTTAGGGAATACAAGAGAAGAACAATTAAATTTTACATTCACATGTATGAAATCAAGTTGCCATTATTGGGTACAATCTATTTATCAAATTGACAAATGATCAATTTGAATGTGGAAAGGAACAAAGATAGAGATTTCCGTTTAAGGAAGGTTGCTGATTCAGCAGAAACAGCAGCCTCACTGTTTGAATGAAGTTCTAACAGTGGAAAAAAGCTGTCAGGCTTATAGAGGGGTTGGATTTGGTAATTGGAGCATTTAAGCTAAGAAGTCGTTGGAATTCAAGAAAATAAATTTCAGAAGAAGAATTTCAAATTTTGCATGTTAGGGTTACAGGACAAAACTAAGACCAGCTTTAGGAATAATTCAATGAGCTACCAAAGCATACACAAGAATGCTAGCAGGTATTGCAACTACAATTGGGGGGGTCAAAAGCTGCTCCTTGTATAAGCTGTGATAAGAAGTTGCTTAAAATCAGTTAAGAAGAAGAAGAAGAAAAGGAGAATATAATAGGAGGATAGTGGCTAGGTTTATAAACTGTAAGTCCCCAAACAAGCAATTACCCCAAAAAAAAAAAAATCCAAAAACATAAACCTTCTGCTGTGATTCATAGAAAAAGGTCCTCTTACCAGAAATAGGTAAGTTCTTTGGAAACAAGTTGAAAAGGCTTCAAAGAGTTAATTTGCAACTCTTATGTTTAGAAACTATCATCGGTTTCTAGGACTAGGTTCTATTTCTTGGTGCAAAGGTAACAGTTTGGGCTACCAAGCATGATAATGCTAGCTTGTGTTTTGAGAGCAGCCTCTTTGCGCAAACTAAGTCAAGGTTAGGTCTATTGACATTCTACCCCGCCCAACGCCCTCAATTATTGCTAACCAGCACTTGGTATGGCCTTATTATTTCAATTTATCACTGATTTGTAAGATTAAGTCTTCAAAACCAATAGACACGAACAAAAAAACTTCACAACTATAACAGACAATTATTAGGTAGCCAAGTTTGTTGTGATAAAGACCTCCTAAAACAATTAATGAATTGCTATACATTGTAGACTAGTATTTCAGGTGATTTATCACATTGCAGTTCGTGGCTCTGCATTAAAGGTTTATGTGAGGAATCCAGCACCACCACCACCCCCCCCCCCCCCAACCCCCCCCCCCCCCCCCCCCAAAAAAAAAAAAAAAAAGAAAAACTAAACACATATCAAACAAAAATAATAAAAAATAAAGGAAATGTGAACTTTGGGCTTTCATTTAGGAGCCCGAGCCAATCAAGGCAACTTGCCTCAGCAAACAAAGCCTAAATCAGAATCTCTAAAGAGAGAAGTTTACAGCAATTAGGTCAAAATGTCAGATATAGACAGTTGAACAAGACATTCAGATTTTTTTTGGCAACCTACCTATCATGCCAAGAATAAAGAACAAGACATTCAGTTTTTTTGGCAACCGTTCCTGCCAAGAATAAAGGACGTTGGTTACCATGCATCAAATTGGGACACCTTGAGGGGACTTAGTTGTTTGGTTTAAATACATAATATTAGGCCCCTATGCTCTTTTGTTACATGAAGCATAAGTACAGTAAGGGTATGAAGAAAACCTAGTCACAGCACCCATTGAGCGACCCCACAAACCAATCAAAGAAATGTTCCCATCGGCCCGCAAGTAGTCAACAACAGCTCTGAGATCATCCCTCTGGGGAGAAAAAATAACAAATAAAGGTAACAACATTTGTCAGCTATCAACAAAGAATAGATATCCACCAAGATTATCACTGATTGATGCACAAAGAACTACAACTGCCAGATTCCACACTTCCACTGGCAAAGAAACATGACCTACTACATAAGTATTATATATCTATATATAGAGAGAGAGTAAGTAATCAATTACATAGCAATATTATGAATTTTGATATTCCACTAACATTATGCACTTGCACAACATCAATTCTGTTGTTGTATTACATAACTATAAATTACAGAGCGTATTAGTAACCCAAAACAACTTTTGGGTTCCAGGAATCTATTTCATAGCATTCACACAAAAGAGAAGATGGTAGAATTTTGCCTCAGATGAAAATTTTCACCACATAACTTGAAATACAAAAATTATCATTATCTGTCACTCCATCGGTAGATAACATAAATAAATAGCACAAGCATCTCAGGTAAAGATTTCCTCTTTTCAAAAAAATTCTCAGGCAAGAATTGTAAGTTTTCCTTGTAGATAACTCACAAACCCACAAAATAATGAAAAGAAGTAGAGAAAGGAAAAGAAAAGCATAAGAGAGCTTTGAAATGCCTCTTTTAAACCTAAAGATACTTTTGGACAATAGTATAACAATTTCTTTTTGGACGAAATTAAATGAAACAAGCGTTCAAAACTCAAAACCTTTGTGCACGGATCACATGTGGTAGCATGCATGTCACATGTGTTTAAATGACACAATGTATCAAAAACCATCGAGTTCTGACATATATTACTTATACATTTCATTTTCTAGTATGACATGTAAAACCACATGCATCATTTTCCGTGGTATATTTTAGTAAATAATAGGGGTTGAAGCATGCATCAACAATTTTTTAATCTTCAACAAACGCATTCGACTAGAGCAACCCATTTGGACATTTGACTTAAAAAGTCAAAAATAGAAAGGAAAAAAAAGGTTAAGCCAAAGATGAAAAGAGTAGACGTCATAGACTCCATCCTCACATACTTTACATTTTAAAATAATATTTAAAGTGCTCAGCCACTTACTTCATTCCACCCTAGAGTGACATGCTCTCCTCCAGAGAGTCCAGAACCTGAGAAATCAAGGGTGAAAACAGTAATGTTTGAAGGCAATAATATTATCGCAACTTCACTGGCATCTGCCCTGCACCCACTGGTGTAAAATCAAGACAAACAAGTTGTTAGAAAAATAAATTTAAAATATATATATATATATTTTTTTGAAAGCTAATTCAATTATCTACCAGCTTAATATTCATCAGATCTAAGTATGAAGGGAAACATAGCCTTGAATTTGAAGTCATCATTGAGAAAAAGGGGGGAAGGACATTTGTGATCACTTGTCCCTGGGTTCAAAGAAAAGCAGCCAAGAAACTGCACAAGTTGGGAATGCTAACTGCATTTAAAAACTGGTTTACCACAATCTACGTAGTGACCATAAAAACTAGTCCGGGAAACCTGAGAGGGCAGATGATCCATAGCAAACAAGTAACATGCATGTAAATTGTAATTAGTAAGTGAAATCCTTCTATGTCGGTGCCACATAGAAATAATTTAGACTATATTATCCTCCCAATATAAAATAACGTGATGGAACAGTCCCTCTTGAACATTAAGCAGGGTTAACTTTAGCTAGGGCCTATGTTGCATGGACTCGAGCACTGCCGTCGGGTGTGGATATGTGTCTACATAGGAAGATATAGGAATAAGATGGGGACAGAAGATATACTATGTCAGGAATTCTACATAGGAATTTCTTAGATAATTCTTAGAAGAAATGGGACTCTTCAATGCCTTTGTCCCCTATTGCAAAGACCAAGTTATCATAACCTTTCTGTTTTTGGTGATCATAATAAATAATGTCATTTTAGACCTTGGTTCCATAGCAAGTGCGCACATGGTTAAATGTATTCCTCACATGAGAACAAGAAGTCAACTTATCTCTACCAAGTGGGGACCTTGAGTTCTTTTTCTAAATACTACAATTTCATTCTCATAGTTCAATGTTTTGAAAAGTTTACAAGATCTGTGAAGTGCAAAGAACAATGCAAGCTTTTAAAACATGACACCACAATTTCTATTCAACCATATTTATTAGCTAACCTGTTGCCATGACAGTAAATTACACAAGGCAGAGCCTTTCCTTCTGGAAGAACAATAGGCATGTAATGACTACATTGGAGAACATCTCCTCGATTGTTCACAACCTGCAGAATGTAAACAAGGGCAAAAGCTAGTTAGGAACTCCAAGCTTCTGAACATCAAGAAAAGAACTGTAACATGATTAAGTATGTACTTATCAAAAAATGATTAAGGATGAGAATAAATAAAATGTTAAAAAAAAAAAAAAAAAAGAACAGAAAGAAAAAGGAATAGCGATATGATCATCATATAAAACTTGGTTTTTGTTTTTGTTTTTTTATAAATAGAAAACAAATTATGAGCAACCTTGATCACATACTACGGATTCAACTTCTCATAATGCAGTAGCAAATCACGAATGGATCATCTCACATATGACTATAAAATAGCAGATTATTTACCCAAAAAAAAAAATTAATAGAAATGGAGCATTCAGAATATGCATGGTTTTGTAAGCCTGTGAGACAAGCATGTGCCTGAAGTCCTTTTAAAAGTATTAAGATATCACCAAAAAAAATTGAAAATAAAAAATAAAATAAAACCAGGCTACCCCCTTCAGGGCATCAAATTTGTTACATGCTGCAACAAATTGCAGGAAGGAAGCAAACTGTTACAATTAGTTACATATATCAGCTACAGTATAGGGATTTTAAGAAAAGATACTCAAGTTTCTAACTAAGGATTGCTAAATAATTTACCAATCCTTCCCAAGGTTACAATACGAACTACTACAAAAGTTCATTTGATTCTTCAAATGCTAATATTTCAACAGGATCAGATAATTTAAATTGGAAACCAACTAGGTGGCAACTAGTTTGTTCATTTGAAAATTCTTACAATTCTTATTGGTTATGAACAGTAAAACTACCAGTAATTAGCTTAGGTTCTTAGTAAGTACAAAAGTATCTCAAAATTCCAAATATTGGGTACCATGCATGAATTACTAATAACGGAGCAATGAGCACAAAGGCTCAAAGCCTAGCAATGCTAGCACTGAATCGGCTGCGCAGAAACTAGTTGCTCACAGGTGAAAAATTATAGAGAAACCCAAGGAACCACCCCACACATGGTTCTCTCTGATACAATATAATGTGTAGTTATAGGAAAAATAAATTTACATCGAACAAATGCACAATTACTGCAACTGCTGAATTTAGCTCTTTTATTTTAATAGCTGATCCTCTTGGGAGAACCATCTGCTATTAAGTTGCTTTCCCTCCTATGAGATTTAATAGGGCACTAGGAGAGAGAAAATTGGAGAGGCATTGGACATTGCATTCTTCATCTCCTCATAACTGGAGATATTGAAGGTTAGTTTCTCAATTATTACTTTTGAGATGCCGTACTTGATGTAGTCAGCTAATATATCTAAGTAAGATAGGAGATTAAACCATTTCTATCATGACTTTCTTCACTACAATTTAAGCGTTCTCTCCATAGAGAAACACATGCAACCTTCATTCTTCTTGAATTAGCTGGATTTTAAATTTTAGTGAATTGGAAACTAATAGCAGAATTTGCAATGCTTACACATTTGAGGTAGCGAGTCCCAAGCAGAAAGATAAAAATATTAGGAAAAAGAAGCAAGAATAATCAATCTATGTATTGCAACAAAAAAGAAAAAAAAAAACAAAAAGAGAGGTCCATAGCTTAAGTCAAGGTACTTCCAGAGCCGAAACTTCATACAAAAGTCAGATCTTACCTCCACATCCTTCCGCTGGTACCATTTCCCTTTCAGCATGAATTCTTGGTCCAATAAATCATTTTTTGGATCGTATTCAGCTCTGCAGCCAAGCAAAACGTAGACTAATTACTTCTTAGATTAATTTTCAGCATAGCTAGAAATATAGGGTAAACGGCGGGTGGGAAGATGTCACTAAGGTGACAAAGTTAGTCCATTCAACAACAAAGTTAGTCCATTCAACAGTAAGATCAATTTGGAAGAGAAACAAGCAAAGCCTGCTTAGAAGTAAAAGACTAAAGGTTGCATATCTTACTCAGAGAAACAAAGATTTCAAGACCTAGGTTTTCGCACAAAGGTTGGGCATATTCAGAAACATCAGACAACCTAAAGTTCAGTTTTAAAAAGCATAATATAAAACGTCGTGAATGGCTCAATATTCATAATAAAAATACAAGCGCCTTGAGAATCTAGAGTCCTCAGAACGTCCATAAAATTGAATAAAACCACCTATATTTAATGCAGGATTGTTTATAAATCGGCCACATATGTAGTAGTTAAGGAAAAGAACTTCAAATGGAGGAAAATCCCATGAAGACAAAGAACATATAGGTCATGCAAATTCTACCTTTATGGTACTACATGTTATGTGTCTAATATTCACAAACTCACTGAGTCAGTATTCTATGAATCATTCAAAGAATATGTGTCCATCTGTATATATAATTTTACAAGCCCCGAGCTTCACATGTCAGTCCAATCAAAACACGCAGGAATTCAAGTTTCCATGTGTAAGTACTGAAAAAAAATGAAAAAACAAGCAAATATGAGAAGTTCATAGAAACCACATAGGAAATACTAATTTAGTAATAATAAGATGTAGATCCTCGCACTCCAATAGATCTATCTAATTTCAGAAACCCTAAACACAAACTACAACAACAACCCATATTGCGAGAATTGACAGAGAAAATAATTCATTTTCCAACAGTTTCAATAGTTAGGACCAGCAATGTGAACCCGAATATTCAACAAAAAGAGAAAATCTCTGAGATTAGTCAAAAGGGTATTGAATTTAAAACACGTCAAACAAAGAAATATAAACCCGTATGCTTCAATTTCAAAAAAAAAAAACCCACCAAGAAAACAAATAAAACCTAAAAAATAGAACAAATAAGTAAAACCCAGAACAGGATACAACTTGTATAGGTCGAAATTTTGGGAGAAAAAAAATGAACTTCAATATCACACATACATGTACGCACACTCCCATAATATATATACAGAGAGAGAGAGAGAGAGATTGAAAGGGGTGTGTGGGCACCTGGGGGGGCGAATGATGAAGTTGACGAGTTGTTCCATAGAGATTCAGGTGATGTGTCTTCTCTTTCCCTCTCTAGGTTGTTCCCGTTGTTAATATAGATACATATACATATATGCGTCTATGCATATATATGTATGTCTATATATCTGTGCTAGACTGCTAGAGAAAATTGTAGAGAGAGAAAGAGGAAGCAAAGCAGGCTACTCGGTGGGTGGTGAATTTCTCAACAGAAGAAGAGGAAGGAGAAGGGAAGAAACCGGCCCTTGCTTTTGTTGGTGTTGGTGTTGGGGTCGCATTGTTTCCCATTCGCGTTTCTTTCCAAGTCACCCCATCTGTCTGGCACTTACCACGTGCCAAGCCTCGTTGAGTTAAAATTCAAAAAAAAAAAAAAAAAACTTTTTTTTGACAAAAAAATTCAAAAACTTCAAGGGAAGATCTTCACTAGATGTACTTAGGGTCACTAGATGTACTTAGGGTCGCCACCGGCTCGATGGCCCTCCAAGCTTACTCATTTTTTATAGAATTTAAAATTTTTTTAGACTGATTAGTTTAATAGGTAGATTTAAAAATTATTTTTTAAATTTGATTCAACTTGAAATATATATAAAATAATAATTTTTTATATTTTAATATTATTTAAAATTATTTTTTATAATATTTAATATTATTTTAGTATAAAAATATATATATTAAAATATTTTTAGGTTAAATAGACATGTTTGGACAAACTTGCCAACTATAGTTTTTATTTTAGACGGACTTGAAATTTGGTTTCAAACTTGATGGAAAAATTTTTTAGTGTAGACTCAGTCCGACGTGACCCGCCCAATATCAACTGAAAATTGGCCAAACCAGGCCAGATTCGGGCCGGGCCTATATTATGAATAGTTTCATTAGGTCTAAAACTAAATTTCAAACCTATCTAAAATAAAATTTAGATGCTCAAATCCGACCAACTAACCCAAAAAAATTGTAATAAATATTTTTCTTCTATAAATATATTAAAATATATAAATACATTATTTTTTTTATATATTTGGGGTTGGATTTCATATAAAATTTGCAAGCCCACCTATTAACATAATTGGGTATACGAAAATTATAGAAGGTCTAACGGACCATTGCGCCCGTAGCCACCCCTAGTATTGATATACAAAGAGAAAATTGATATAGAATTTTTACATAAAATAATATGGTTCAGCAAGAATGTTTAATTTTAAAATAAAACATCCGTCATAATAGCTCATAATTTCTGCCCAAATATTTTTTAAAGAATAGCTTTCTTCTACCCTCTAAGTCATGAAACAACACTCACACTACATACGGCTTGCCCACATTTCACTTATTCTAGAACTATTTGTCATACATCTCTTGCAACTAAATAGTTCCACGTATGTGATAGTCCGATCATTTTTTTGCAACCAGACGCGGACTATGCGGATTTATTAGCATAGTCCGACTTAGTATCAGCAATCAAGGGCGGCCTATGAGTTTTTGGAATTGTAACACTATCAAGTGGACTGCAAATACACATATTTCTTAGCATTATATACTAAACTAAAATAGAATCTGACAACAGAGTTAACATCTGTATTGAAAAATTGGATTGGATCCATAGGTAGCGGCTGTGGGTGGCTCTTCTCATGTTATATAAGCAGATCATTCTTTTCACTTCATCGCTACTCTGCCAAGCCAAAAAAAAAAAAGGACAAAAAAGAATTGAAAAATCCTTGCAGATTTGATCTTGGGGATAACCTCCTCTCTTGGCTAAGGCAATCGTTAATGTGTATGAAAATTTTGAAACCCATCATTTTTATTTTTGTATGAAAATGGTTTTGAAAATAATTTTTTTTTATCTGTTTTCCAAAATCAACTAAGTTCGCTTCAAAAAAATTTTTAAAAACTTAATTTTTAGAAGCATTTTACCGTAGAGTGTGTCATTCAGCTTCACGAGTCTACGCACTTTTCTCATTTTAGTGCTCACCCTTTAAATCTTCAATAGGGACATTTAGCCTTTTGATTAAGCGATTCCGATTGTTTTCAAAAAATAAAAATCGAAACCATAATCAAAGAACGAGTTTGAATATATGCCTCCTTATTGAAGGAAAAGATAAAATAGATTATAGTGATGATGACCTGGTACCTTTCAGAAAAAACTTCTATGATGCAAAATACCACCCACATAATCAAATGGTTTCACTTTAGATCAAAGCATTCTCTATTTTGATGCTAACCATCCAATGCATGTATTATTGGGGAATCAAAATCGTTGACTTTTTCTCACTTTATTTGCCTTTAAGCCTTAAAACAATATCTATTTGTGTTTTTTGTCAAAAGAATAGGCATTCAGCTCCGAATAGTTAAGGCATTATTAATCAAACAAAGTCTAATTAAAGTGTCAATAAACAACACCATTAATGAAGTATCATTCAAATACTACATGACAACTAAGGAAAACATTGGTACTCGATTGGTCTCTCAATCTTGATGATAAAAATTCCAATCTCATGTAATATTGTGGATTCAAAAAGATAAAAATTCAACACACAAGGATAATATGGGGCAAGGTTTGTTCTATTATAACTCAAGTGTCACAGGTTCAAAATACAAAAATAGTACATTTGCATGTTGAGATAAAATTACGTAGAATCTCATGCATGCCGAGAAAAAAGCAACTTAGGAGAATTGAAAGAAGATTGCTTAAGCCAACCCAGTAGTTGAGGGATTACAAACTCAAGATTATGCAAGAACCCAATAAATATGAGAAAAATTGCGTATGCTAATCGCTATCTAACCATGGATTCAAAGCCTTCAATTACGGCTTTGCAAGCGATTTTGCAAATGCCATTAGCATTTTTTTTTTTTTTTTTGGTAGCCCAAGTGCCACTAACTTAATCATCGGATAAATGGTTTTCAATAATTGACATAATTGGGCGTTGATTACATCGTTTGAATGTAAGTTTTTAAGGGTTTTTGACTTTGGCGGCTTCATCTTATGTTTTTTTTACGGTGATTACAATATTTAATGCTTAATTGCTCTAATCATTGTCAAGCTAATAAGGAATTTTTTTTATGATTGCAAAATTTGGTTGAATTCTCAAATTAAAACTTGTTTATGTTGGTTTTTTTATTTTTTTAGGGGAGGATATGAGAGAATCTCAGCCACTAGATCTTTAATCAACGGCCAAAAGGAACAACTTGAACATGTGCACTCTATCAACCACACCTTATCCGGTGGTCCCAAAAGGTGCAAAAAGAGGTCACTTTCATCAACCACCAATCTCAAGTACTCATCAATGGACGGTTGAAAAAAGCTGCACTTTTCCTTAAACAAGCCAACTAATATCCCCTTGAATGTGTTAGTTCAGAGGCAATTTTCAGTTTAAGGTTTTGAAGGTGAAGTGAAAGGAAATATACATTATAAGTGAAAGGGAAGGAAAGAGAAAAAAGGCCCTCTTATTGTTTGACTAGACAATAATTTGCCAAAGGAAAGGAGGGTGAACTTTCCTCCCTCTTGTCCGGTTAGACTACAAAAGAAAACGTAATTTTATTTAATCAAAAAATTCATATAAAATTTACATATTGAATAATATGGCTAAATGATAGTCTTCTATTTTTTTAATAAAATACATATTATGATGGCTCTTAATTAGAAAAAAAAATACTATTGCCATGTTACTTGAGTGAAATTTTCTTTACAACTTTCCTAATGTTATGTTTGAAATCTGAATTTATCAAGGGAAAACAAACGAAAAGGAAAAAGTGAGAGAGAAAAGAACAAAATGAAATTGTATTTTTGTTTTTTATTTTTCTAACATTTTTTTTTTCTTTTCTTTTTCATCACTAAATTCCGGGGTCCAAACACAACCTAAAAGAATAAAACATTTTCCTAAAACAAAAAGAAGTGCAAAAGTTAAATAGGTAATGTTTAGTTTAATGCTAACATATCTTCTCACAAACGGAGAATATTCTTGTTATTAAAATATATTATGATAACAAGCACTTCATTTTCTCTCAATTTTAGAGGTAAAAAAAAGTGCTCAAACACTTAACCATTCACACACTTAACCATTCCCCTTTTAAAAACAATCCAAACAACATAAATATTATTAACCTTTTCCCTTCTTATTTAGAAGTGTGAAAAAATAGGTCGCGTAGAATAGCACATTGTTTAGGCTTGCTTTGAAAATTTATGATATTTAATGAGGTTGAGTTCAAGTAATTTGACTTTTTATATAGCCCTAAATTATATACAGATTTATGAAGCCAAGTATACAACCTCATAAAATTAACGAGCTTTAAATGTATTTAAATTTATTTTTATTTACATAAAATTAATTTTGAAAGAAACTTTTACTAAACCGAGTACAAGTCAAACTTAAAACGCTTGATTCATTTAAAAAAAGAAAAACCCTCAATCCAAACATAGAGTAAGTTGAAATCAATATGGAACTCATACTTGGTTTTATAATCAGAAATCCGTACATTCAGAAAATAACTTTATCTTCATGCAATTGTAGTCATAAACGTCTCTTGGTGATCTTATAAAGACCAGAAACGATTTTCCTCCACCCAAAGCCCAGCCCTATCTACCAAAGAAAAGCCAAGAAGCCATTCCATGTCCAACCCATCAATCTTTTATTATAAGACTTAAAACAGTGCAGCCACTCGCTCCCTCTCTCTCTCTCCCTCCAAGTTGGTGTTTTGACCCATTTCCGGTAGTTCTCAGGTAAGTCCTTTTATCTATCTCTCACTCATTCTTTACAGTACTTGGATGAGGGGAATCGGAAAATGTGTTAAAACCCTGAATGGCTTCAGTGATTGGTGCTATCTGTGGAACTATGCATGTTTGACTTTGTTGATACTTGAGGAATGAAGAGGAAAGGAAGGAATTTTCCCTTCCTTATCCTGTTTGATTCTTAGTGGAGAAGGGAAAGGAAAAAAATACAAGGGAAACAGAGAAGGGAAGACATTTCCTTTCGTTGTTCTTATTTTCTTCCATTTTTCTCTGCAAACTCAAGTAGAGGAAAGAAATCTATTTTTCCTACCATTTCTCCCTCCTTCCTTTCCCTTTCCCTTCCACAAATTCCAAACACGCTGTTAGCAAATGGGTGCTGAAGTTTGCCCCACTGGTGGTTTGAATCTGACTGCTCCAGATTCCATTATATGCAGAACTTTCTTGTGTACATTGATTTGTTTCATATTCATACTAACCCTCAATTCGAATTTCAAGATGGGTTAATGACTTATCGGTCATGTTTGCACTTGTTTTTTCTTTTTCTATTTCATTTACAAAAGCAAGAATACTATCACTCGTTCATATCAAAGATTGTACCTTTTAACATTAATGATATAATCTGGTAAATTTACTATTCTAGCGCAGAGGTTTTGGTGAAAATGATTTAAAGAAGTTGTTATTAACTTGACCAATACGCTAAAAAGACTCAGGTTTGATGCCATCTCATACCAAAATAGTTCAACCCATGTCCCATACCATATGTTGGGCCACTACGATCGTAGCATACCACCACGCTTCACAACCCACGTCCCCAACGGCCCATCTTTCTCAGCTAGGTGACTCTGTTGATCCTTATGTTTTTAATAGATAGCAGTCCTTCTCAGGTCGCCCCTTTCCGTGACTCACTTAGGACATGGAGACTGCTTTGATAACAAATGTTAGGAACTTGATCAATACGCCAAAAGACTCAGGTCTGATGGAACGCGTAAGATCAATTCTTATATCTCGTCTCATATCGGAATAGCCCAACTTATGTCCCATACCATAGGTTGGGCCCACTAGACAATGTCTCCTCAATTTTGATCTTTCTTTGACTAAAATTTCATTTCAATGTGCCACTTTGATTAGCACATAAACATAAATGTTTTGAAAATATTTCATAAGTAAGTATTAATATAGTAAAATACTTTTTTTTGAATAAAAATTGTACAATATTTACAAAGAGATCTAAAATTCGTGTCAACACAATTTATTTTTTCAGTATAATGTGCTATGTTTGATGCATTGTGTTATGTTCCAATGTGGTTTGATAGATATACTATAATTTATTATTGGTTAAACAATCATTCAGTCCCTCCAATTTTGCTTCAGATTTTAACGTCATCCCAGAATTTTGATTTCTTCTACTTAAACCCTCTAATTTTTAAAAGGAAGTCAATGTGCTCCAACTTTTCATAAGTAAGAAAATTAAATATTAATTATACTTTGGCCTTTTAAATTATAACTTAATATTACTTTATCCCCATTCGACTAAAAATGGTTACATTTTCACCGTCATAAAATTTAAATTAAGAATTTGTTTGGTAAAAAATTTATACTAGTCTTTAAAACAAAGAGAAAAAAATAATTTCATGGCTATGAATTGTTATAAATCATCTCAAAATGACTAAGAAAATGGTCAAAATGATTCATAAAATCTTACTTTTTTGGACCACCAATTATTAGCCCTTGTAGTATCAAGGAGATTTTTGAGATTACGCATTTATTAATCAAGGACAAAAAATTATATTGTGTTCGATCAGAATGCTACAAATGTTCAATTTTTTTTTTTTTTTTGGTTTTGTCAATAATGTAAATATGTACTTAAATTCTCATGTTTTAGGTGTAAAGTGTAACAATTTTTAGTGTAGCGAATAAAATGAAACTAAATTATAATTGAGAGAATCAAAGTGTAATTAATTTTTAATTGTTCTGACTTATTTTAAAATATTAGACCACATTGACTTCCTTTTAAAAGTTGGAGGCTCAAAATAGAAGAAATCAAAGTTTGACATTGAAATCTGAGGCAAAGTTAGAGGGACTAAATGATTGTTTACCCTTTATTATTATACTAGTTTTTCACTCTTAAGAAACGGAAAAGTTTCTGACACTTCCAACAGAAAGAAATGAAAATTTTGTTGGTTACTAAATTCCTAATTCAAGCCTTTTATTTTTCAGGGAGGGATTGGTGAGAATGGCACAGATTTTGGCTCCTTCTGCACAATGGCAGATGAGAATTACAAAAAACTCAACAAATGCAAGTCCAATGACATCAAAGATGTGCAGTTCTCTATTCTTGAAACAGAACAAGAAAGCAATAGCTAAAACCTCTGCCAAATTTAGGGTGTTTGCTCTTCAGTCCAACAACAGTACAATTAACAGGATGGAGGATCTTCTCAATATGGACCTAACACCATACACTAATAAGATCATTGCTGAGTATATTTGGTACATTTTCTTTGCTACATATGTCCCATAAGTAACAAACAAGCCTTGTTATAGGTATTTTTGGTTCATTAAAAAAAAGTTAGCTATATCACTAGTTATATTTATGGTTGTATGGTTAATATCGTGCTATTTCGTGGTTTTGCCAATCTAGTTGTTTCTTGCATGTGAGCACACTTTGACAATTTATGCTATTGTCTTCTGAAACAGGATTGGAGGGTCCGGTATTGATCTGCGTAGTAAATCAAAGGTATTAAGATGTTAATGCTGTTATAATTATTTACTTTGAATTGATACAACATTGTAATTCTATATCTTTTGTGGTAAGAATCTTTGGACTTCAGGTAACTGTTGTGCCTTATGATCTTATATTTGCAGACAATCTCAAAGCCAGTTAAACACCCATCTGACCTTCCAAATTGGAACTATGATGGATCAAGTACCGGACAAGCACCAGGAGAAGATAGTGAAGTTATCCTCTAGTATGATCTTATCTGCATAACTTTTTCTGTATCTCTTTCATTTTTCCATTTACGTTCTTTTAACCTAATATAATCTGGATCAAATTTTGTTTCTTTAGCCCTCAAGCAATATTCAAGGATCCGTTTCGTGGTGGTAACAACATCTTGGTGAGTGTAGTAATATAATTCAAGTAATTCATTATCAATGACAATATGCTTGTATGATATGGGCTGTAACAATTTCTTTGTACAATTACATTTCGATCAAAATATGAAGCATATTAATGTAAAGACTAAGACTTATGTTTGATTTGCTTTAAAAAGGTAATTTGTGATACTTACACACCGGCAGGCGAACCAATCCCAACAAACAAACGCCACAGGGCTGCTGAAATTTTCAGTAAGAAGAAGGTCATAGATGAAATACCCTGGTAAGTTATTTGGATTGGCGCTTTGCCAGAATTTTATGCCCCATACAACTTCCATGCCTAGATTTCTATTAGAGAATATTGTGGTTTTTGACAACGAAAAATAGCCCAGTTTTGTAGTGTGAAAACAAGTAAGTCAAGAAAAATAGTTTCCATACTTCTTTAATTTTCTTGGAATGGAATCGCTAATATTTTTTGTAATCAATCCAACCTAGGTATGGCATAGAGCAAGAATACACCTTACTCCAAACAAATGTGAAATGGCCCTTGGGGTGGCCAGTTGGAGGCTATCCTGGTCCTCAGGTAGTTACATTCTCAACAAAAAAAAAATCTGCTACTCTGTTATCATCTCATCTTATATATGTTAAATTGATAAATGTCAATTTTTTTGAATTTAGGGTCCTTATTATTGTGCTGCCGGGGCGGATAAATCATTTGGGCGTGACATATCAGATGCCCATTATAAGGCTTGCTTGTATGCCGGAATTAACATTAGCGGCACCAATGGAGAAGTTATGCCTGGCCAGGTTTTCTTCTCTTCCTTCACTTCTATTATCTGAAATATGAGCACCAATGTCACTCATACAACGATCACCTTTGACAATGTTATTTTTTTCCGGTAGTGGGAATTTCAAGTAGGTCCTAGTGTGGGAATTGAAGCTGCAGATCATATCTGGTGTGCTAGATACATCCTCGAGGTAATTTGTCTTCCTTTGTTAATGGGTCTGTAGATAAATATACTTCAAGTAAGAGTCCATTGGCTGACAACATGAAGTCCATTATGTGGTAGTTGGGTACAATGAAACATGTTAACAGGTCCCTTTTTCCTTTCATTTCGTCCTCGAAACTAGGTGGCAATGTAGCTATACTTCTTGACTTAACTACTTCACTACAGTGCTTGAACTTGCATAACTAGAGCAAACCCTTGGTTTTTGGATATCATCTTCCACTTCATCCATGAGGCTTCTGTTTGTTGTTATGAACTCTTAAGTTTCTGACACAGAATTATTTGGTTTTTCTTTTGTTGGTTGTTGTCACAGAGAATTACCGAACAAGCTGGCGTTGTTCTCACACTCGATCCGAAACCAATAGAGGTAATCTAGATGCCATTTATATTCAACTTTTCTTCCTTGATATGAATAGTTGTTGAAAGACTTTCATCTTCCTTGAGTCAATAGGGCGACTGGAATGGTGCAGGATGCCACACCAATTACAGGTAATTTTATAATTTTATGACGACTAGTTTGTTATGTATCTTAAATATCAAGCTGAATGCCAGTGTGCATACTGAGAAACCATGCCAAGATTACGAGAACTATTATTTGAATCAGTATTCAATAATTGCTTAAATAATTGTTGGTTTAACAGTACAAAGAGTATGAGAGAGGATGGAGGCTTTGAAGTAATTAAGAAGGCAATTCTGAATCTTTCGCTTCGTCACAATGAACACATCAGTGCTTATGGAGAAGGAAATGAGAGAAGGTTGACAGGAAAGCATGAAACTGCCAGCATCAACACATTCTCTTGGGTATGCTCTCAAATTATTTGAGACCTTTTTTATGAACATAGCGGGAAAAAAAGAAAGAAAAGAATTCAAGTGTTTGGCAGAGTTTTTCAATATGGTTTTGTGTACGCAAAGTTACATGAAACAAAAATTAAAACTGAATTTTCATTTTTTACATCGTTTCTAAAAATTGTTTTTAGAAGGCTGAGTTAAAAAAGAAACAATTTCAAGAAACACCAGAATGTTTTCTTTTTTTGGTTCTCAAACATGTTTCTTAGAACTGTTTGTTTTCTGAAATCTGCTCCAAACAGGCCCTTCTTCTTAAGTTTCTAACTAAATCACTTGACTTCAACTTGCAGGGAGTTGCTAATCGAGGTTGCTCAATCCGCGTGGGGCGGGAAACTGAGCAGCAAGGCAAAGGTATTACTTCTAACAGTATGCTAAAGTTATGTTCATGAAAGCTCTGTATCTCATTGAGGAAAAGTGAAAAACAGTTCTAGTCCTACAAAGATTTCACAAATCTCCTGAAGGAAGAGAAGTAGCTCCATTGTTCTTAGGATCCCACGATTCTGATTGAGTCCTCAATTAAACTATTTTTAACTGATCGAATTAACCGTTGCCTATATTAATTTCCTGTTGATGTTGTTTCCTTTGCATGTTAGGTTACTTGGAAGATAGGCGCCCGGCTTCAAACATGGACCCATATACTGTGACTGCATTACTGGCTGAAACAACCATACTGTGGGAGCCCACGCTCGAGGCTGAAGCTCTTGCTGCTCAGAAACTGGCATTGAATGTCTAAAGTCAGTTGGAGATAAATTGAGGGGACTTTGAAGAAAATCGCTTGGGATTAGTGACCAAGCATGCAACAATTAAAGCTCATTCCCCCTTTGTTTTTAAGGTGTTTAGAGAAAGACCACTTGTAAATAAAGTTCCCCAAAGTGAGTCGTTTCAGCTTGAGCTTGAAAAAAAAAAAAAAAGGTGGTTTCTTAGAGCCAAGAGAGCTTTGGGATCTGGGTGTGTTCATGAATCTTTTTGCCAGTTGAAGGACATTATACTTTTAATGTTAGCAATTGCATCATTGATCTTCTAGACTTCATTTTTATTTTTATTTTTTTTTTAATCCATTTTCACCTGTTTTTGCACAATTTCGAGCATAGTATTACATGTAATAGCAAAAGTTTCTTTTTTCTTTTTATTTTTTATAATGAGGAACCTTTTCAAGGCTCTTGGGCCTTTAAACCCCGGATGACAGTGCAAGATTCGAACCCCCACAGGAAAACAAAAAACAGAGACCAAATTTTTTTTAATATGAATGGTGAGAGTTATTACTCTCTGTACCCGAATCCAGATGAGGGAAATTTGTTCACACTTACTATTTTGATGATAATACCAAACAGCAGCTAATACAAGAGAACTTTATTCCAGCTAGAGTTATGCTATATACAATACTAAAATATATGAACAATGCAGAACTAGTTTTACAACTTGGAAGGCCAAACAGATTCTTTCTTTCCAATGAGGCAAACCCAACAACAAGAGCAAGGAATTCTAGCCATTTCTTTGAACTAAAGAAACTATAAAATAAAAAGCAAGAGAACATCCAAACAAAAAAAATGGTTTTATGGGGTAAAGAATAGAACCATTTCTAGGTTATATATACATGTCTCTAGAGATCAAAGGATTGTGTCCCAATCAGGTTTCTTCTTCTTCTTCTTCCTCCTCTTCCTGTCTCTGAGCTTCAAAGGCAATGGCTTCTGGAGCAGGCAAATCTGCAGCATTCATCCTCTTAATTCTCAATGTTATACTATACCTCATTATCATCATAATCTCTGGCTGGGCTGTCAACCATGGCATCGAAAGAGCTCGCGAAACAGGTAAACTTGAGTTAATTCTCCAACACCCTGATTTTGTTCTGTGTATCAAATTTTACATATATATTGATCCATATTTGTGTTTGCAGCTTCTGTCTTGTCGATCCCAGCTCGGATATTTCCAATATACTTTCCCATTGGTAATCTGGCTACTGGATTCTTCGTGATTTTCTCGCTCATTGCTGGAGTTGTGGGCTTCATTACCTCACTCACTGGTATCCACAATGTGGTTCATTGGACTGCACCTAACTTACATGCAACTGCAGCCTCTTCCCTTATAACATGGTCGCTCACATTGCTCGCTTTTGGGTAAAAGAATTCTTCTTCTTTTTCTTAGTTCAGTTTTTTTTTTTATGTTGTTAAGCCCATCAGAGCAAGTTGATCATTTGGCTTTCCTTTGATTGCTTTTTTTCCCTACAGATTGGCATGCAAAGAGATTAATAGAGGCTGGACTGATTCAAACTTGGTAAGCAACCATTTCATGACTAGAAAATCAAATAAAGGACATCGATGACTTGTTGTGTAAGAAGTACGGACAAAGGTGCTTTTTGACACGTGCTGAACATCAGTCCAAAAATGTCTGTATTTTGCAAGTTTAAAGCAGATAATTTGAATTTAATGATAGAATGAAAAGAATAGTGGTTTATACTACTAATTTATCATCCTTTAGACTTTTTAATTTTAAGGATTCTAAAATCCAAAACTTCAAATTTCTTTATGAATAGAGTATTCTAAAATAAATATTAGGATCTTTGTTCACACTTATTTTTGGTCCATATATAGAATGTAGAAAATGATCACTTACTATTTTGATATAACAAAATAAAAATGCATTTGTTAGGTAAAAATATGAAAAAAATAGTTGTTATTTTCATTTGCAGGTATAAAAGTTTCTTTTATTTATTGTTATAGTGTCTTTGACTCTTTGCCATGTCAAGTCTTTATTTTTTTATAATTTGCAATGTTGATATGTATGTAACATGCTGTGTTCGTATTTTGTGTCCATATATGTTCTTTTTAGCTCATCACAAACATAGAGTTGATTTGGAACCTATGGAAAGGAAAGGAAGTAGGAGAAAAATTGTAGAAAAAATAATTTCTTTTATCTGTTTGATTTTGCAAAAAAAGAAGTAAGAATCAAATGGGAAATAAAAAAAAGGAGGAAAAATAACTTTTCCTTGTATTCTTCGACTCTATTTTGCTCTTTCCTCCTAAGCTAAAAACAAAACAAAGAACGAAGAAAAATTTTTATTTCTCTTTCTTCTTCTCCCTTTCCTCAAGTTCCAAATAGGCTGTTAATCTTCATATCAAAGATTTGTAATGGTATGTTTGTGTTATTGTAATTATATATATGCAGCGTACGTTGGAAACCATTATGATACTTGTGAGCGCGACACAATTCTTTTGCATGGGTGCTCTCCACGCAGGGGTTGAAAATATTGAAAAAACAAGGCTGATGTTTGGCGGCAGAGGAAGAGTCTGAGCTTTCAAATATAAATTTCCACTGATGATGCATATATATATATATATATAAGCTTTGCATGGATGAATGTATACTTCCAAGTTTCAACACTGAAAATTATGTACTTTTTTCTTTTCTTTTTCTCTCTCTCTCTTTTTTTTTTTGGTCCTTCATTGTGTGTGTGTTTTAAGAGGATTGCAAAGGTTTGTTGAGGTACATTCAATGGAAGTTATGATGTTCCAGTTCTATATATGTATATGCAAGAAATATTTACAAAATGTCTAGCAATGTTTGAACAATTTTTAATCAAGTGTGCTTTTATGTTATGAATTAATAAACATGAAGCAAGATGTTTGAATGTTCTAATTAGTTAAGGAAAATTCTATTATTACAAAAATTTTGTACAAAATCTTCTGCCAAAATGATATGATGGACAATTTTATAATTAAAAGTCATCTTTGTCGCATTTTTGTTTTAAAATGAAAAGTCTTAACTCAAATTCATTATTCTTTATGTGATTTATTTATTTATTTATTTTGTTTATATAACATAACTCCTCAGCTAATTGCATTTGGACAAAAATGGCATATGCATACAGTATGTATATTAATTATGGGTTTCTCATTGCTAATATATATACTATTCTCAAGTGAAACTAATTACCGAAAAAACTTGCATATGAAAGGGCATATAATATGATAATAAACAACATAACCCACTGGCTATGGGTGAAATGGTTGAGATTTGAAAGAATAACCCTTTTGAATCTTAAGTTTCAACCCCGACAATGACGGGCCACCCACCATAGATGTAAGTCTGAAATTCATCGGATCAATGGGTAATGGTGGGACTCATGGGTCTGGGGTTTATACCACTCAAATCTAGACAAATAAACAAGAATAACAGTATTAATAGTCTCATTGAAAGTAATAGAATCAGACTTTCTATTCTTTCTAAAGATTTGAAATTTACTCGTGCCAGAGCAAATGAAGGCTATAAGCGTAAGTTGATACTTACCGTTTGGGGTAACATGGCCTGAGGTCCATGGGCTGCCCAAGCCCAGCTTGAGGTAGACTTAGGCTAGTCTAAGCCCAAACCTTTTATGACTCGATGAGTATGCCTGGGCCATGGGTTTGTAAGCCTGCCTGATCTAAAATCTGGCCTGAAAGTCCGAAGAAAATTTAAAAATTATAAACAGTACAAAGCCAGAGGCCCGTCCAAGCTGGGAACCCTTAAGACCGTTGGTTGGGCCTAGGCCTAGAGGTTGAAAATTTGATCTAACCTTAATTTTAATTCGAGCCTGGGCTGGCCGAATCTAGTCCGTTCAATTTATTTTTTTTGGTACATTAGAAGGCTAGGCAATGTTTGGCTCAACTTTTGCCAATAAAAAGTCATTCATTAGGAAGGACTCTCCAAGAAGTCCTTCATGAGAAGGAGTTCGAAAAAACTATGACGTTTGGTGAAAGAAATCACAATGAATAATAAACAATAAATACAAGAGAAAAATAAATAACAAAAAACATATATACATATAAACTTCACGGTTTGAGCATTGTTTGGGGACAAATGGGAGAGCTCTGGAAACTTTGACATACATGGTGAAGAAATCAATTGGGTGATTGTTGGACTGCTTCATGCAATGAGATCCAAGTAAAACCCTCCTACCACTTCTATGTAGATCTATTACTCAAAACAATTTTTGACAAGAATCACTCATTCAAAACCACAAAATTCAACAAAGATAATTGGTAATAGAGATCACATTTAGATACGAAACAATGATAAGGGCTTCCGTTCAGCCATTAAAGCAAGACTTCAGACTGAAGAAATGGATTCAAGCAATCACTCATTTAACGTTTAATATGATACATATAGTGGTTTGATTTGAAAATATGATGTTGGACCAAGGGCAAGATAGGTAGAATAGTTAATTATATAGGGATTAAACTGGGTTTTGACCTTTGGTTACTTAAGTGGTCAGTAGAAGTGATTTGAAAAGCTACCCGAGCCAGCTCTTCCAAAACAGACTTCTGCGAGACAAGCTTCCTTCAAAAGTCTTTCAATATGTGTTCACCAAACATTCAAAAGTTTCATAGAAGTCCTGTAAGGCTAAGAAGTTCTTCTCAGAAGCTCCTCCAAATACTATCTAAAATCTTGAGAAGAGTACGGTGAGTCGAATTTATGACCATATGACATGAGTGGGAGCACAACTACGGCTAACCTCTCTTGGTCTGTCCATTTTTATATAGCTAGGAGTCTAGAACATAGATACTAAAATAAAAAACGGAAGCGAAAAACATATGAGAAACGCAATAAAAAAATATAAAGAAAAACGGAAAGTGGGAAAGTGAAAATGATTAAAAAAACTTAATAAAAATCTTATTAAGAGGTTTTTAAAAAACTCAAGAGAAGACTTTTAAGAAACTTAGTGGAGACTTTTGAAAAATTTAGTAAAAACTTATATGAATAATTTGATAGATACTTTTTTTAAGAAAAAAAAATATTAAAAGTTAAATTTGCTTTTCAAAACGTTTTTTTTAAATTTTTTAAAAGTGTTTTATTAAATATTTCAAGAATTTTTAAAATATTTTTTAAGAGTTTTCAAAGCATTCCTCCATGTTTTTGGAACATTTTTTTAAAATTTTAAAATGAGTTTCGAGTATTTTTTTAAAATTTAAAAATGAGTTTCGTGCGCTACCCTTGCAATAAGTTTTCCGACACCTATGTAGAACTCATGTTGTATTGATCTGTGGGTCGGTTCACGCCCGAGTTGCCCAAATGCAAAACGGATCTATCTCCGCGACGAAAACAGTACCATCTCGTCCCTTCTTCCAACCAAAGCAACTCTCAACTGTCACCAATGTATTGCAGACTTCTCCACAGCTGCCCAACGGTCGCATTCCCTTCTCTCTCTTCCTACCACACCTTCAGAACCCAAGCCCCTCCATTCTTCAAACATCAATTCACCCCAAACAACTCGAACCATAGACCACAACCCTCACTGAATCAAACTCTACTAAGACCCCAAATCAAATGTACAGCAGATACTGGCGGTGGAACCGGCAAGTGGGACAGATGGCTACCCAGAAATTTTATTGCAGCTGATAAGGTGCTGAGATTGATCGCCGGTGCAACCTCCAGTCCCATCGGCCAGTTCATATCGTCCCCAACCACGTTCTTGCATTCTGTGGACCCCAGGATTAAATTGGTAAGCTCCGTTCTTTTGGGTTTTGATTAAATCAATTAGTGTTTAGACAGATGATTTGAATTTAATTGATGGGTTTTGAATGTTTTCTCTTTTTTCTCTGTTGGGTTGTTTGCAATTTGTGGTTTAGTTGATGGGTTTTGAGTTTTAGGTCTGTTTGCTTTCTGATAAAGCTCCACAGGAATAAAAGAAAATAATACTTTCTTTAGTATGTTTGAATTGTTTTTGGTTTCCAACTCAACTATGCGCGAATGCATTAAGTCTCGGTAGCATAGTTGCCGGAAAACTCATTTGAGAGGGAAAAGTGCGTTTCTCCGGAAACGCACTTATGGTACCGGTACAAAAATCGTTTCAAAATTTTGAGAAAATATTTTGAGAACTCATGGAATACGTTTCTAACGTTTAGCAAACTCTTGAGATGCTCAATGGAAATGCTTGCTAACTTAGTAAAAACGCTTGGAAAACTTAAAATATTAATTTTATATATATTTTTTCTTAAGTTCTAACTAGGTATTTTATAGGTTTCTCCATAAGTTTTTTTTCTCCTTGCAAAAACTTCCTAATAAGCTTCCTATAAGTTTCCCAATAGTTTCTCATTTCCCATATCCCCCTACATTTTTTGAATGCGCTTCCCGCTTCTGTTTCTCTTAACTTTCCCGCTTCTGCTTATCATTTTGGTAACTATGCTCAATAGTTCATTGGGTGTTGTTTGGCCTTGAACTGCTTTGTTGCATCCTCTGGATCCCAGAACTGAATTGGTGATGTCAATTCTTTTGGGTTTGTTTGAGTGATTGCTTATATTTATTTATGAGTTTTCAATGTCTATACCCTTCTCATTGGGTGGTTTAGATTAAACTTGTCCGATGAGAAATCCAAAACTAGTAAAGGGTGCTTGTGTTGTGGTTTTGAGTTCATTGTATATTTAGATCCAACATGACAAATATGATTGACTTTTTTAATGGTTTATAAAGGATATTTTTTAACTTTTGTTATGCAATTTGGGCCTGTAGTGTTGTTGTCCTGTTCCTAATTTCATTCTACTTGGTCGTAGGTTTTCTTTTGTTTATGTATGTTGGATTGACTGTCTGTGAGCTATTTAACAAGCGTTTAGACCACTTGCAATAATCACATAACTTTACTAAAGATAAACTTGCCCTTATTACTACCGATCATGATATAGAAGTTAAGTCGAAGTTTTTTTGGGGTTTGGTGAAAACAAGTTCCGATAAAGTTTGTCTTGTTACAGAAAATCATCAATTATATTCAAAACTATCAAGTTAGACAATTAATGTGCCATCAGGACACATTACAGGTGTCCTTCTAAACCTGCTATCTGTTCTTTCCTTTTTCTTTTTTTCCCTTCTTTTTATATAAATTTACAAATTTTGATGACCAAGCTTCAAGTTAAGAAGCCAAATTGGCAAAGGCCACAGGACCACAGTTTGTGTCTGCAAATGTAGCTTCTTTGAGTTTAGATGGTACGATATGAAGCTTTTCAGAAAAAAATTGAATTCAGGTCACATCAGTGCAAGTGAAGAAAATAAAAGATCATGCAATTTCGAATATATGATGATGGGTTCTTAATTATTGAATAAGCAAATGGTGAAATTTTCTATGATGGAGCTTTTTTTTGAGTCTACTTAATATTCCAAATATCATGTTGCCTGTATTAGCTGTAAAATGGGAAGAAGAATTTGATTTTCTAGAAGATTTGATTGACCAGTTAGTCTTGTGCATTTTGCATATGTTTTTTGAACTTCTAATTTTGTCAGAGCTCTCTTGTTTGGAAGTCTTTTGCTGACAAGAAATTTATGGGAAAGGAATTGAGTTTAGTCTTTTATTTTTTAATTGCTATTTTTTTTTATTTCAATATCATTTCTGTATAATGTAGCTAACTATCTCGATTATGCAGGCATGGCTTCTTGCTCTAGTTATTTTACCAGCAAGGTCAAATATTCTGATGCGTTTTGGACTAATCATGTACTTGGCTATGTTATCTATTTGGATTCTCCCCACACACGTATGGATGGTAAGTTCAGCTTTTGGTCTTATTGAGCAATTCAGCTACTACAGGATAAATTTTTATGCCTCGGGGTCCAATCCATTTTCTGGTGGATCCATATGATGTTGATTTTCTTAAAAAAATCTCTACATGAAGTTGTTATTAAGGGAATATTGCCTTGCCGTAATTATTTATCTTTCTAGGAAATGATTCCAGTAGAACCTTTGCATATATTGTTTTCCCTTCTGTTTATCTTGATTAATGCATTATAATTTTTTCTCATTTGAAGATTATCAATGTGCTAATGCAGGGGAACTCCCTTGTTAAATCTCCCATAATCTTGTAGGATCAATTGGGAAGAGTGTCACTGCTTTCTGGGATTTTATTTATAATGTTGGGGCTGGGTACAGATGGTGTACCTCCCCTTGTCCAGTTAAGAACCCCACCACCTTCAATGATTGGATTGCCAAATATTCCCGCATCTTTTGAAGGCTATTCATATGTGATCATGAAGTTAGGACCATTGCAGCTTACAAGAAAGGGCTTGTCAGTAGCTAGCACGTCTGCTTGTTTAACCTTCACTGTGAGTTGTGCTTCGTTGACTTACGTTCCAGGCTTTCACTTTTTAACTTAATAAGGACATATTTGGACACCTATGGAAGTGAAATGACCTTATAATATTCATGTAGCATGCTAGCATCTGAAGGCACTAGCTTTTTCCTGACAGAATGGAGCCATTATTTAAAAGATAAAGAATAAAGAAAAATTTGGAGCAAAAAATTGAAATTTTTGAAATTCCTGTCCCTTGTCCCCCTTCCCATTCATTATTTTTTTATCTCCTCCAACAATTGCATAGTCACCGCTGATTCAGGTTTTTTGTGAAGATCAATCTCTGAAATCACAAAGCTAGCAAATATTGGACATTGTATAGGTAGACTCATCTATATCAAGTTTCAATTCTATAAACTATAATGTAGTTTGTGCTGCTGTCTTTTTGTAAGTTTCTGTCCGTCATGATGTAAGGCTGGTTTTTGTCTCTCCAATCGATTTTCTGAATAGGTAATACAGTTGAAGTGGTGTAGCTGTTAAACTTCTGGACTAATGTCGAGAACTTGAGATATTATACTCAAATATTGGCACACTACCAAACAGTTATTTAAAACTGTGATTAAATGTTAGTGGTATTTACTTATCTCTTATCAATTTTCAATTTTGTTAATTTTGATTTAATTTTCTTAGATATTAGATTGGAGAGGTACTTTTGAGATTCGTTTGCAATTCCTTGGATGGGTAAGCAAAATTGCAAGAAGGGGATCTCTGCAAAGAGCTTATATGTCCATGAAAAGCATTAGAAGAGTGTAGAAGACAAAATTATATATTGTTGTCTTTTGAAGTCTCAAATGATCCACTTATAACACTCATTTACATAACAGAGAGTAAACTCAAATTGAGTTCTATTCACAATAAAATGGTTTTTGTGATATGCTGTGTAATGTATATATATATATGTTGAAATGCTTATTTTTCTGTTTTTCTTTAGTTTTAAAGCAGAAAATATTGAAGGGAATCCCTTCTGTTCGTACATTCAAGCCCTTCCCAGGAACTTCACAGTTGTTGAAATTGAAGAAGGAAAAAAATCATTTTTCAGCTTTTTTTGGAATTCACCTTTCCCAAAATTTGTCAATGTCTTTGTTTTTGTGACAGATCTTCCAGAGTGCAAGCCTTTGCTTGACCACGACAACCCCCGAACAACTTGCATATGCTCTGCAATGGTTTATGCTCCCCTTGACAAATTTTGGTGTTCCAGTGGCTGAAGTTATCCTCACGCTCCTACTTTCATTGAGGTTCATCAATCTGGTGTTTGATGAGGTGAGATAGGTTTAATTTGTTATTTGTTTCATGTAGTTTTTGAATTTTCCATCAAATTTTTTATTCAACATTGTGTATTATTATCTGTTCATAACATCTTACCAATTCTTGCACTCTTGGAATGTCTACATGATGCGTTGGCAGGTTCGAAATGTTGCACTGGGGATTGTATCTCGTAGGATAAATTGGCAACAGTTGACTATTATGGAGACAATTGATGGTAAATATACAATTTTCTTGCATTATATCTTTTCTTGTGCAGCTGCAAGACAGTTGACAGGCTCCAAACGAGACAAACGTTTCTCTTGAATTGCAATATGCCATCATCTACTACCTGCACCAGTTGTACGGTTCACATTGCTGTCATGTTCTACCACATCATGTGTTCTGCATGGGAAATTTCAATCTGTTTTGAATTGCAATGTACCATCATCTAATACTTACCAGTTGTACGGTTCACATTTGCTGTCGTGTTCTACCACATCATGTGTTCTGCATGGGAAACTTCGATCTTTTAAATCTGTTTGTGAATGATGATGCTGGTAAATGAGTCCGTATTATATATTATGAACCCTTCCCCTTTAATATGAGAAACTATCATGCCATCCACAGGAGTTTGCTTCTTCTTCATCTTCTTTATATGTATGTATAGGAGACTTCTTCTCAAGATTAAAGTACATTAAGTATATTTTGCTTGTGAGTCAACAAAGTTTTATGGTCAGACTGATGCTGAACCTCGGAGATTTATGCTATATCCACCCAGAGATTTGGGGAAATTCTAGTTCTATTCCTAAGCCACTGAATGTGGTATCCTTTTTCACCTTCTAAATTTTAGGTTGTCCTAGTACTGCACTTCCAGTTAAGATGGCCTTTATCTTGTTGACTGTGTGTTTAATACACTGCTACTTATTATTTGCTTAATCTTGGAGATATTTTCTTTGTTCAAACATCTGTGGTTGTGGCTTTTGCAGTTTTCTTTATGTACATTCGTCGGATCTTCAAAAATATTTTTAGCCATGCGGAGCAGATATCTCAGGTTTGATATATTTCCCTGAAGTTGTCTTTTCTTTTCTCTTCTTAGCCAAGGTGTCCTCGAGTTTTTAAGTTTCTGTCTAATAATGGATGAGTAATTTTTACATCTTCTTTGTCCTCTTTAAAAGTGAAAACCCAATTGGCCTAGGACAGGGGTTTTGGCAGCAATCTTACTGCTTTATTTTCAATGGAGAACTAACGTATAACCTTACCGCCAAGGGAAGGGGAAGGGGTGGACATGGGCCGCTCTGGACCGGTTTTTGTCCTGGGCTGCACTACATAATAATAAAGTTTGTAGCAGCCCAAGCCCAGCTCAGCCTGACACTAGTTTGGATCTTAAATTCCCAAGCCCGCCTGAAGAAAAATTAGATGGCCCTTGCCCGCCCATATAGCCCAAAAGCATTTTGCATTAAAAATATTTGTCACAACTGGAGGAATAAATGATGTTGTAGTTGAAGTGGCTTGGGTGTTTCTTTATAGGCCAAAGGTCAAGAGTTGAAATCTTTTAACTGGTTTCTTTACAAGACTTCTGACAAACGTTTTCCTTCTGTAAAAACTAAATTATATAAAATAAAATATAAGTACATATAATATATGTACCTATATTGGATAGGCTGGGCTTCAACACTCTTCCCAAACCTGGACCCGCAATTACAGCTGGGGTTAAAAAATTTCCCAAGCTCAGCCCGACAGGCCTACCTGTGAAAGCCTGTAAAGTATGGTGTGGGCCTGGGTGGCTGTCTGGCCAGTCAGAGGCTTACACCAAAAATAGAGGCCCAAGAGAACTGTACATGAAAATTTGCAACTTATCTGGTCATCATATGCGTGGAACTCTGTCATGTCCTTAACCAAATTGACAAATATGGGATTGAGGAAATATTTTAAACATAGTTTGGAATCTTGGAGTTGGCTTGGAGAATTTTGGAAATTTTGTGGTACTAATAGTAAAAAATGTAATTCAGCGACAAAACAGTGTATGTCTATTTATGATTTTATTGTTTCTCATTGAGGAGAATTCATCTTTTGTTCATGTATCGTCTTTTGTTATTTATATTTTTTGTTTGTATAGATCATGTGTCCAAGAGTTGTGTTCTATTAGACAACTTTGATGGACATTATATACTTGTCAAAAAAATAAAATAAAAATTGTGATGTACTTGAATGAATCATAAATTGTTGACTTGTAATCATGTAGCTTCCACATTGCATATGGTTCTAGAGCTTTTGGCATATGCTGTCACAATGCCAGTGGTGGACCCTCGACATACCCCATTTAATACCCCCGAGGATTTGTGTTAGTTTTGACTACTCAATCTCCACGTAAAGAGGCTTTTGTGATTAATTTGACGACTTAAGCATGTGAGCATCAAACTGCATCACGGTGTCTATTGCATATTTAAAATTTGTCACAATATGGTTGATAAGTACATCTTATTCGAAATTTAACCTTCCAATCTAATTAGTTTCATCTCTTTTACAGGCAATGATCGTTAGAGGTTTTCGAGGTGACAGCAAGGCTCACAAAATTTACTTCACATCAAACTCATCTATCGGGATGGCAGATATTCTTTCCTTCTTGTGTCTTCTTGGTCTTATAGGTGCCACTGCAGTGTCAAAATACTGAATTATGTGAATGCCCCCATCTGGCCATCCCCATTCCCCTTGCTTGCTTTGGTTCTCATATTTTTAACATCTCCACTCAAAAGTTCTGCCCTTCTTTCTTTTTGCCCTCCCCAACTCCCCTTTCAGCTTCTATTCTTTCTGCGCTTATTGAGACTTCCACACCTCTTTAAACATTAGCAGACTTGCTTTGATTGTTCCATTGCCAAAGCATTTCTGTTGGTAATTCATTCTCTGTTTCTACAAGATGCGTTCGATGGTGAGTTTTTGTGACTGTATCAAGTAAATGTACCTACCACGTATCTCTCTAGTATAGTACTTTTAAAGAGTTCAACACGTCATTCTCTGTGGCAACACAGGAAAGCATTGTAATGACATTCATCCTTCTATTGGAGTGATCTAATTTCTGCCCTGACTATCTTTATTTGGGTATCTTTTGGTGGATATATATATATATATATATTATGCATCCATTGTTTTGTTTGATGCATCTGCAGAAATTTTCCCGCAGCCTGAAGAAACTGATTAGGACTCAAAAACTCGATAATGGCTGAGGGCTATAATTAATTAAATGCATTTGGACTTTGGAACATCTCAGTTTCTCTGCTGATACCTGCTACAAGTGTTCTTGTTGCAGTCTGTTTTCATATTTCTAGTTTTGTTTCTTGAAATTGCAGAGATTATATTTGGTAAACTCGTTTCGAAAATTATTCTTGTGCTATAATTTAGGGGTAGTTATACTTTACCTTCTTGTAATTTGAGCAAAAATCAGATGACCATCTTGTGATTTAAAAATAAACACATGACCCCTCCTATGGTTTGAATTTATTTGCAAAATAGATGGAAACTATTAGATTTAACAATGATTTTGTCATGAGGGTATTTTTGTTATTTTATATATTTAAATTAGAACATCAAAAGACGATTTGATAAAATAATTAAACAAAAATTTAAAAGACAATATTTTATTTTGACATAAAATAGCCAAATTGTTTTTTTGATGATCTAATTTGGAGAAAAAAAAATGACAAAAATACTCTTATGACAAAATTTTTATTAAATTTAGTGGTTTCATTCATTTGGTAAATAAATTAAAACCACAAGAGCCGTGTTTACTGTTAAATTATAAGAAGGTCATCTGATTTTGACTCAAATTATAATAGAATAAAGTGTAATTACTCCTATCATTTACGATAACACTGGTACTGTTGGTGTGAGTTGTGCTGCTATCAACAAATGTGTAGACTATTTATGTTGCTTAAAAATTTTTTTTTTTCTAAAAAGAGAATATGCCATTACACAGATCATAGAGTTTTCTTAGATACATTAATCTTAAAAAAAAAAAAAGGCCTAGTTTGATCTTGATAACACTAACCATATGATTCAAGAAGATTTTTCCGAAGTATTCTAACAATGAAATTGTTTTTACGATATTGATTTATTTTAAGAAAAAAAATAAATTGTTTTAATGACATTTTAATAGGACCAATTGGTGGCAAAACCTATCCAGGGGATAGTTTTTAGTTTTATTTCTTCCTCTCTTGGTTTATAATTTCCAAGAGAGGAGACCAAAAAAAAAAAAGTCAATAAAAATGGTTTTCCTTCTCATTTTTCATTCATTTTTTTCTCAATATTTATTATTTTATTTTCTTTCTTTATGTTTTAAATTTTTGAAGAGACTCATTTTTCGGCTTTCCTTCACTTTTCTTCACAGAATCAAAAGAAAGAAACAATCACTTTTCCTAACATTTCTCATTCAATATTTGGAACTCATAGAAGAAAAAGAGAAAGGAAGGCAAGGAAATAGGAGAGAAATGATGAAAATTTTTTTTTTCTTTGTTTACATAATAAGCAAAAGTAGAAAGGAAATATTTATTTCAGTGGGCCCATTTTTCAAAAACAAAAAATGTTATTCCTTTTCTTTTTCTTTTTCTTTTTCTTTTTCTTTTCTCTTTCGCTCATAACTAAACAGCTAAGGAAGGAAATTTTCCTTCCCATTGCCTTTCTTTTCTAAAGTCCCCAAAGCAAGAAGAATCAGAAGTCCTGTTTGAACTGTGAAGACAGCCATATCCAACGGCGTAAACCTTCCCCAAGAGATCGTCGCCGACGTACTATCTCGGCTATCCGTCAAATCTCTTTGCCGATTCAACTGCGTTACTCACCTATGGCAGGCTCTAATCTCCGACCCCAATTTCGCCAAAACCCACCTCACTCGAAGCAAGACCAACTCTGATCGAGTCATTCTCATCTCTAACTCTCACGCTTTCTACTCCGTAGACTACAGCAGGGACCTTCCGGTAGCAACAAAGCTTGATTTCCCTTCGGTCGATCACTCTGACAAGTGCGTCCAGATTTTGGGCTCTTGCAATGGTTTGCTTTTAGCTGTCAATGATGAAAATTCCAATTTTTTGCTGAACCCATCGACTAGAAAATCTAAGAAACTGCCTAAATCGCCTTTTAACCTCGATTTGTTTGATGGGTACAACCAGTATGGATTTGGTTACGATTCTTCGACTGATGATTACAAGGTTGTGATGTTTTCTTACTTAGATTACAATCTTGATGTGTATGATGATGAATATTTACCTACTACTGATACTAACACCATTGTAAGCGCATATACACTGAAAACTAATTCTTGGAGGAGGATTCAAGATTCCCCTTTTCTTCATGCTGCTACTGAACTTTCCTCTGGGGTTTATGCAAGTGAGTGCCTCCATTGGCTATCTTGTAGGGCTAGGCCTTCTGATTTTTCGTGTGTCATTGCTGCTTCTGATTTGGCGGGTGAGAATTTCCGGGAAGTGCCGCCGCCTGCTTCTATTGAGAATGATAATTTGGCATTTTATAATCTGTCAGTTCTTGGAGGGTATCTCTGTTTGCTTGTTTGTGAAAGTGATATCCAAACTGATGTTTGGATGATGAAAGAGTATGGGGTAAGGGAGTCTTGGACCAAATTCACGGTCTGTGAGCCTCAGCAAAAACAAATAAAATTTACAGTCTGGGTGCCTAATATGACTAGAATTGGATTGTTGGGGTTATTGGGGGATGGTGAAGTTTTATGGAAATGGACAGAAAGAAACTGTTTCTATACAATCCGAAAGAAGAAACATTGAGGGAAATGGTGGTTTGTGGTATTCCAGCTTTGTTTGAAGTAGGGGGCACCTATGTGGAGGAGAGCCTTGTTTCGCTTGACTACGACAATGGGATTGGGAGACAATGTGAAGTGTCAGGTGAAAGATTGTAGAGTTATCAACTGTATTGGTAAGACAGAAATGACTCTATCCCCTCTTTTGTTGTTCAAGGTTTAGATATTCAGAGTTTTGGATGTTGCATTTCTTAAACATATTTTCTAGTTTCAGCTATCTTGATCTAATGAGGTTGGTGATGTATGTTGAACTTAGATTATAGCCTTAGTCATATGCAAGTGGCTAGTGTCCACTCAAAATAGTTGGAAGCCCCTCTTAATGCTTATACACAAGAAGAAAAATGACAAAGTGAGCCAAATTGACAGTTTCAAGTCTTTCTATATTTTTGGGATGCACATGTTTAATTTAAATGTGTTGGAAGTCTATTCGTTCATGATTCTGGTAAAAACAAAATTTTAGTTCCATCATAGAGTTACAAAGTTAAGTTATGAAAATGATTGAGGAATCTCACATATGGATTCCTTGTTCTATCTACTATATTGTAGTTCTATCAATTAGAATGCCACACCTGAATGGCCTAGGATATATGAGAAACAAAAATTAACCAAGATTAAGAATGTACATAAGTTGCAAGACATCAAATAAACCAAGAGAGGGGAAGTAGTTCATGTTTAATCTCAAGTATGGCATTATCTAGTCATCTTTGCATCTGGATATGGCGGCCACTATGATGCACTGCATAAATTCTAATATCCTGTTTTTTCTTTCTATTTCATGTTTTCTTTTATAATCTATTCCCACAACCACGGCAATTGTATTCCATTCAAGTGTATGTATCAAGTGCGTTTTTCATTTTCTTTGACTTAAATATTCATGCCGTGTCATGTCCTGCATTCTTTGAAAATCGCATTGATTAAAGTCTGTAACTTAAAAGATTTCATGATACCCCCATTTCTTTGCAAGGACCCCAATTTTAGAGGTCTGATTTCTACTCTCATCCCGTGAAACAAAATGGATAGTTCATATTCCATAGGCAATTATAGTGGAAACTAGGTTTAGATTTATCACGCGAGTCCTTGGCTAGGCACCTTCTGGTCGGGTGATAAGCTCTTATTGTCAATTATCTACTTAAGTTGTATACTTGCTGATGCAGCTGCCCCTACACCTGGTTACAGTAAGCTATTCTTCAGCCATCCGTTTTGTTTGTCGATGAAACCATTCATTTAAAAACTTCAGTGCAAGTCTGGATGCATCTTTCTTCTAAAAACCATTTTTGAATTCAGAAACACAAAAAAAAAAGAAAAAAGAAAAGCAATGCATAGTACTCCATGGTTCACTTTTTTCAGGAACCAAAAAGCTTGAGCCATGTCCCCTGACATGGCCTCCAAATTAGAGGTGCAGAGTCAAGTCCCAGTTGGAATATGGGTGTGTATATTACTTGTCAATAATGTAAAGAATTAAAAAAAGAAAAACAGCATCCTTTCGCTTTCAAAGCAAGTGGGAGAAAAGTTTTGCGAATTATTCATTCTTCAAATTTCCTGAGAACTACAAGATTTCTCTGATAATAGGTGTTCTTCCATATGCTTTGAGTTATTTTCCCACAACCAGGTTCTTTCACTCTCTTTCTAGTTGTTTGAACTGGATGAACTAGCCCAAGCAAAAACCTCTTAACTCTATGCACACCAACTGTGGAATTATGTGCAGACTTTTGCTATATATATATATATTCTATGTATCTACTTATCAAAAACAAAATTGTCTCTTTTCTATGTATCGATTTGATCTCTTACTCTAGTCTTTTATTTCTCCATTTGATTTTGATGAACTAGCTCTGCTGCATTTAATTTGCACAATTTGTGGATTTTGTTTGCTGACTTGTTTGATTCCCATTTTCGTATTCTTTTTCTTTTTTTCTGTTTCTTTAACAGTAACCTTATTCAATACTCTTGATTAAAACAATCTTTTGGTTAGGATCCTCCCAAGTAATGGTTGAAGCCATGACTGAGTAATCATCCGGAAACAAAGAATAACGAAAGTCATAGGCTACAACCAAGTTCAAACTCGAGGAATGTTGAGGCTTCGGGTTTTACTGCTGATCATTTCTCCCTTTCAAGATGCTTGAATTTTTTTCTCAAGTCCATCCGGATTGTAGAAGGGTCAGTTTTTGAGAAGGAAGTGGTTTTGGGTGGAGAGCCTTAGAGTGAGATATGTGTAGTTTAGTTTTTTTTATATGTTTTTGACTACAAATGTAATGCTGGCAAGAGTAATTTTCCCAGGAAGCAGCCTCCCAAAAATTAATGACAAGGAAAATGATTAACATTATTTTGGTGTTCATAAGATCATAGGATCTCTCTGTTAAGATCTTCACTTGATGTCATCAGTGATGGAGCATTGGGCCAGAGGCCATTACCTATACACACATATACATATATCTGTGTCTTCATCTAAACATGAAACAAACCAACTAAAGAAATGCAAGATTACATCCAGATACCTGCCAAGTTTTTCCACCTTCAACTTGGCAATGATGTTCAAAACAGACAATGAGTTCATTGGCAACTGAATGAAAATTTACTTCTACTTAGTTTTCCACGGGATGCATGATTAATAAACCAAGCAATGGCAATGGAGTGCTTTTCTAAATGTTGTGCAAGAGTTCTATTTTCTCTGTTCTTTCTGTCACGGGCTGAGCGCTTGTCATTTAATTCAAAAGCGTAAATTGTTATGTAATATTGGTTACCCTCCTTATATAACCCTAGACCTTCCTTCTCTTATCTGATATAGGATTGTGACATACTCACTCACTTGAATCCGCGACACCCTTGTCGCGAATTGAACCATCTTACTCTACTTAAGTACTTGATGTAGAATCAGATCAAGAGTTGGACTTCTCTGATACCACTAGTCATAGGTCGGACGCTTGCCATCTAACCTAAAAGTTCAAGCTATTAGATGGTGCTGCTTACTCTCTTTATATGACCCAAGACATCCCTTCTCTTATCTCTTACCTGACGTGGAATTGTGACATTTTTCCATACAATCTGAACAGCCTGCAAGCTAACAAGCATCCATGTTTCTCACCAAGCAGATACAGGAGCATCTGGGAATGCTCCTTTCAGAGGACGGATATAACTGACAAACAGCAGATAAGTTCATGTTGAAGATTTCTGACTTCAGAAAAGCAATTATTTCTCTTCTCATATTCTAACCAAACATAGCATATGTGTTCATCATAGAACTTCTAATTAAAATGGTTCGATTAACACCACCTACCAATTTTTAGTCTGGAAGCGAATAAAACCATCATTACTCAACAACCATCCTACCTGAATGAGATCCAACCTTATAGAATAAGTGCCCAATACTTGAACAGCAACTTCATTTTCATTTTCATTTTCATATGCCCGAAAATATCTAACCATTCATTTAAACAACCAATGAACAGATGAGAGAATTCGAGTCAATCTTTCCAACAAAAAGGATCAAGACAATGACGAAAGCTAGCTGATTCTGTGATTACATATTTTTATGCTTTCAAAAGGAGAAGCAGCACAAAATCCATGTTGAGTCTGAGCATGAGCTCTCAAGCGGTCTCCGCCAGTCAAACATTGTATAGGTTGTCTTTCCCCTAGTTATGTAGATAGTAAGCTATCTTTGGTTGCCTAGAAAATAAAGAAAAACAAAATGTTAATAAAAAGTGATGTATTCAGTGAACTGCATAAAGAAAACTATAGGGAAAAGAGAATGTTGGGAAAACAGCTACCACCAATAGATATTCGTACATTCCATCACCTTGGCTGACAATTTAAGGTAACGACATTATGGAACAACAAAATAAGGGAAATTTTCACTTGTTCACTTTAACATTGTCCAAAAATTTCTCCAGAGTTCTCTCCTCATTGCTACCCCTAAAGCCAACTTCTAAAAATACTGCACCACCTCTAACTTCCCTAAAACCACCTTCACAGCCTTCAATGCTATTAACAGCAACTACAATACCTTTTGTTTTCATTTTCTCTACATGACAAAGTAGAGGGATGAAGTTTATTTCCTTTTCACTTCTCACTCTCTCAGCATGACAGTATAGGGAATGAAGCAAATTCCTTTTCCCACCCTCACTCTCTCAGCATCTAAACTCAGTTCAAGAGAGAGTAAGAGAGACCTATACATCATGTATGAGCTCATCTCACAAAAGCACTCAGTATGAATGGCACTTAATTGTGAATAATTCCAGCACTGTAAATTTGAATGATGGCACCGTGCCTTGGGCACCCATAAATTAGATCACAAAACTAAGGAGTTAGCAAAGAATTCTATAGGGGCTGTTTTCAGGAATCCCATCTGCACAATGGAATGCCGTTCCCATCCAAGTGCAGCTTTGAGATATGAAATACATAACAATCCAAATTGCAAATTCAATAAACAGTTCCCTTTTAAACTATAAAGTGTTAGCGTCCATAGCAAGTCACTGATCTGAAATTACTCTGATCACACATGCCAGAAAACTAGTTACACATGCAGTTCAAAGTATGGAATTTAGCATTAAAGACTGTCGAGAAATAAAAAGAAAAAGAAGATGATGTCCGACCTTTGTCCAGGATACATCTCAGTTTTGCCAACAGAGATTTCTTCTACCTTCTTGCATGATCTCAAAAGCAAGTTTGTATCTTTCTAGAGATGCTGCCCCTGCCTCAATATAGTTATTGGCTTCTTCTCTTAAACTCCACAGCATCAAGGCCCTGAAATCTTGAGAGCCACCTCCTGAATCAACATCCCGTAGAATACCATATTTAGCATTTTTGGTCCACCGGTGTAAGATATAGCGAGATGGCAGTTCCCTTATGTTCATTATCTGAAAGACTTTTAATGCATGTCTACAGAGCACTCCTTCAAATTCAAACATTTTACAACTACAACTAACATTAAGGTTTGATGCATTGAAGGCAACAGTATTCCTCTCATCCCCATTCCCGCACTTCTGCACCAAATATCTACTGATAGCACCTTCCACATTAATTTTTATTCCAACAAAACTATAGCATTCCAAAAGCTCTTTCTGGAACGCTTTGAACATTGTGATTGTGTAAAGCCTTCGACCTTGTTCTTCTATGGGGTCTTTAGTGTGCAAAACAGCTTGCAAGTTAAATGAGTTAAAATCCTCCTTTTTTTCCTCCTCACGACGTTGCTCAAGAGCTTTTTCATATCGTAAAACAAATTCGTTCAGGGGTGTTTGAGCATTCAAAAACGTACCAAAAAATGATTTCATACTTCCATCCATAGGAATACCTGCAAAGAACGTGCCCCTTATATACAATGGAACCCAACTTTTGCGCGTTCTGTACATTTCCTTCAACCAAGCATTCTCCTCCAAGTCATATTTGTTTAGAAGTACATTCCATGCAGAATCAAATTCACTAGGTGTCTGACTCTGACAAATGCAAGTCTCATATTCGTATTTAAACTCAGTATCCATGGAAAGCAGTGAACCCAAATACTGCTGTTCCTTCACCTTAATTTGCCAGGTAGAAAAACAGTGATGTGTACCGGGAAAAACTTGTGCAATTGAATGTTGGATGGACTTGTCTTGATCGGCTATTATTGACAAAGGACAGCGCCCTGACATTGCCCTAAGCCATGTTTGAAACACCCAGGTAAAAGATTCCTCGGAGTCATCGGCAATCAAAGCACAACCAAGCAGCACTGGTTGCCTATGGTGGTTAATTCCAAGGAATGAAGCAAATGGCACCAAATAACTACTACTCCTGTATGCTGTATCAAAAACAATGGCATCTCCAAATTGACTGCATGAAAATCTAGACCGGCCATCAGCCCAGAAAACACTCATGCATTTGCCATCATCAACTTCCACTGCATAAAAGAATCCTGTATCTTCTGCTTGACGAGAGTGAAAATACTCGAGAAGCACAGGGTACCATTCACTTCCAACATTACTTTGACGACCTCTTTTAACAAGGTTGAGGCCACCATTTGTTTCAACTAAATCCAAGTTTTCCAACCCACTACCTACTTCCTCTCTAAATCCCTTTGGAGCGGTAGCAATTAGCCTACTAGCATCCATCGGAGAGTCAAGATCATGACTGTGTTCTTTTTGAAGACGATCAACTGCCCATCTTCCTGATTCTTGTCTCTGTATCCTCATGAACGCACCACAACCTACTCTTGAAGGGTGCTGATGCCCTTCCTTTGAGCACACAAATCTTCGAGATGTAATTGATCCATCATGTTTTGAACGAAACAACTGACCAATCCGGACTTTGAACCCTGCACTAGCTGCATATGCAGAGTAAAATTTGTATGCTTCGTTCGCAGAACTGAATCCAAGACCTTTGTATGGTTCAACATTGGGTGCTCCTTCCGCTTCTTCCCTTTTGAGGCGTTTGACATCAATGGCACCTGATGGGCTTGGGCGTCCATCCTCCTCCTCGAGTGATCTTATTCCTGTCCTGGAGGAGACAACAACCGAAGATCTTGGAGCTGGAAGGGCTTTCCTTTGTATATGGGGTGGGCGAATTTCCCCTGGAAGTCCGAGCTCATGATTGTGCTCTTTCTTGATATTGGCCAGAACCCACTTCCCAGAATCACTTTTTTGTACTCTTATGAAGGCTGGACAACCTGTTCTAGAATTGGTTTGGAAACCCTCCTTTGAACACACAAATCTTCGAGAAATAACTGCTCCGTCAACTCTGGACCGATACAACTGACCAATCCTAATTCTGAATCCTGCTTGTGCTGCATATAAACTATAGAACTCCTGGGCATCTTCTGCAGAATCAAACTCTAACCCCACATGTGGTTCAAGCTTGGACTGTCCTTCATCCTCTCTACGGCCGTTATTTTTCACAAGCAATGCACCAGCTGGTTTTGCTCTCACAGTCATAATATTCCCAAGCTCTTCTCTATTCATATCAGTATCTGAGCAATGCATCAAAAAATAACAAAGATTAGGAAATGAAAGTCCAAATATTGAAAAAATTGAAAAAATAAAATAAACCAAGGGAGAAAAAACAACTAGGAATTACAACAATCTGAAAAGAATAGCCAATATATCAGTTTGCAAAACTCTTCTAAAATTTCATATCAGCATACGAGACTCTAAGCAATACATAAAACATAACAAATATTGTAGCCAATGTAACAGAGATGAGGGAATGATATATATTTTCATAAAATAGACAGAATGGCAGAATTGTACAAGGGCATGCACACACTTAAAAAACATGAATGAATGAACGAATGAAAGAAAAAGAAAAGTAGGATAGAACCAAGCTGTTATAGAAACTTTGCATTATTCATTTGCACTTCCAACTAGGAAAGGAGATATGATGACGAAAAGATAAGAAAAAACGCATCTAATTCAGAGAAATAATCTAAGTGACAAAGACACTTCTAGAAAGGAACTGGAAAATGCCCAACAGTGCTGCTACTTATTGGAGACTACTTGAATTGCATTAGAGACTGCGTGAACTGCGTTAGAGACTACTTGAATGTGTACCAACCAATGTGAGACCAACATAATTTCAAACGCTTCAACAACACTTCTTGTACTCTCTCCAACATAACATATGTGCTGAATCTCTAAATAGGAAAATGTGCACCCTGAGAACAAAACTTATACACACCAACATAAAGTAAAATATAAATCAGACAACTTCTAACATAGAAAAAGAACGTAGTAATAAATCTAAAAAGAAATGTAGTTCAAAAGCACGTAGTAGGAGTATGTATTATATTCATGTTATTTGTGGCGTTTCAACTTCCAAATGTCGCAATTTAAGTAGAAATGTTAAGACAATGCAATACATTACATATGTTTCTTAATTCTTATATAATATGCATAAAATATATATGAACAAATAAGCATCTAGTTATGTCCTCCTGGCATCTGTATCCTAATTTTTTTAGTATTTGTTGTGTCGATGTATCCGTATCATGCCGCAACAATGCAAGTTTGTACATATTTACACACAACATGCAGGTAGAGAAATCCAACAAACATTAATTTGGATGATACTCTGTCAAAATTAGAAAATATAATTTCTACACGGGAGGGGTGTTTCATTATGAACTGACCTAGAATGGGTATCAGGTTGTTGACAAAATGTAAGAAAATGGGTATTACAGAATATACCTTCTCATATCATTTAAAAGGCTTCTTGGAGCTTTCTTAAATTATTTGAGCATTGCGAGCAAAAGCGAATCCGGGGAACTTTGTATTTTGGCAAGGAAACAGGACTAATCATCTTTCTGTTAAAACATATGGATCTCTAATTTGAGTACATGAGAAAATGAAACGAACTTTCCCATCAGATTATATGAGAATGGACCCACCTGCTTGCACAACAATGATTCGGACTCAATGTTGTATCCTCTATGCTCCCTGGCTTAATTTGTTGGATCTCGCTGTGTGAAAAAAAAAGAAGCTTTGATAGGATAAGTACTAATATTCACCTACTTTGTTTTTTCCAAAAGTTGTTTCAATTTGGAGAGACCAAATAATTCAGTCAAGCATCATGTGGATTCAATGACAAAGTAAAATTATTATTTTATGCTTAAAATGTACTAGCTGTAAAAGAAACCAAATCCATGGAGTACCTTGGGATTAAAAGAAGCTTACTAAAACATCACTGCCATTAATGGAAACTGGACAGTGATTATGGACCTCACTGCAATTATGCTGATTTTACTGAAATTAACCAAAAGTGGACCTGCATGCGTGGAAGCGTCAAAATTTTGCGCTGATATCCACAATCAATAACTTACCATAAAATCAAATAGTGACTTAAAATGAAAGGTTTGTAACTTTCTTTGATAGGTATATAGTGAAAAGATTCTCAGATTTCAGTGAGGACATCGCTTTTAATAGAACCAACGGGAGGAATTGGATTTAACCGAGGACATCGCTCTTAATAGAACCAACTGGAGGAATTGGGTAGCTGACTCCAAGTAAATGGCACAAAGGCTTGTTGAGTTGAGCAGACACAATGAAAAGTTCTTACCAATTTGTTTTTCGCAAGTGATGAAAAGTTTGTATTGTGCTATCCAGAGGGCCTAAAATGCTATGAGATGATATCCCATATATGTCATTCATGAGTCAAAAAACTTCCATGCACAGAATGTGAGAATTCTGGGGAGACTCCATGAACACCGATCAGGTTCCCTAAACTAACAAGGTTACGGAAAAGTCACATAAATGCCTAATGCCAGTGAGCTTACGTGGAGGATCAATTTCAGTCAACATTAGAAGGTGCACAAGCCCACACACGTAGGTGAGTTGCCCAACGTGATGGCTCAAAACCAGACATCTCGGGATCAACTCCCTCTATGCTTAACTTTTCTGGATCTATCCCCATATTAATTGGTGCACACAACTTGTGAGTGTTTACCAGATGGTCAAAGACAACCCCTCAGGTAACTACAAATATTTTTTAAAAATGCTACAAAAAGGAAAAGGGCTTTTCACTGCCATGTTTTTTTTTTCCTTCATGTTTTGGAATTATCTTTGTAACCTTTTTGCATTTTTTTGGGGGTTAATTTCACTTTATCCCCTTGTGGTTAACGCAAAAATCACATACACCCCCTACACTTCAGAAACCTACACTAACACCCCTTGTAGTCTAGACTAAAGTGCAAAATACTAACAGAGTAAACTGTTCACCTTAAAAGTCAAAAATACCCTTTGTCTTTAACTTCCTATCAATTACACTTCATATGATCCTCCACTTATTCTTTTTCCACATTCTCGCTTTGATTTCTCTCACTAAAAAAACCAACTGGTTTCCACGTTTTCTTCCTCATAGAGAGAGAGAGAGAGAGAGAGACTTCACTAACAAATAGCTGGGCTGAGGAAGTTAACCACCCCATCTTCTCTCTCCTCAAAACTCTTTCTACAGAGGCGAAGTGCAAACCCACCAATTTTAGACAAGAAGTGAGGAAGGGGAAAATGTTAAATGAAAGAAAAAAAGGGAAGGATACACAGGATTTCTAGCAGGGGTGCGTGCCATGTCTGCCAATTAACTGGGCAACATTCAATGTTACATCCATGAAATTAGTTAACAGTATCATAGTAAGATGCAGCAATCTCTTTGACTACTATCTTAATTGAAGGGATGGATTGTAGCAACAATCTTGTTGCTCCACTAAATTAATTGTTACTTGAATTAATTGACTCCTATCTCATATTTAGCACTTCAAAAAAGGAAGGATCAAACTCAAACCATTGATTCCAAATCCCATGACACAATAATCATCATGAGTGGCGGTGAATGGATTATGGATATGAGCAATCAAATGTAATAGATAGAAAATTAATATATTGCAATCAAAGAAAACAAAGAGCTTTCAACTGGTCTTTTCGCCGTTTATATATATATTTATGTGTATGTGTGTGTGTATATATATATGTATAACCCAACCATTAAAACCTTGCTATAAGGGCAGTGGAAGTGAATGACTTTCAGCAATAGCCACAATAGACAATGACGTATGGGCAGCGATGATGAATGTGCCGTTTTGTTTTCAGAGAAATGGGTTTGTGTTTACAAACTGGGTCTGTGTCTACACAATGAATGCTGGTGGTGGCAGCAGCTGCAATGGGTGGTGGTGGTGGCGGCCATGGATGATGGGTTTGCGTAGGGGAAGCCATGGGTGGATGGTAAGTTGCAATTGATGGTATAGACAGAGGTGGGTCTGTCAAAATGGTGGCAGCACTCCATGGGCAGTGTAGCCATGGGCAGTGTGGCTGGCTGAAGAGTGCTGCACCCATGAGTATTGGTGTTGGCAGCTACGGGTTAGCCATGAGTGGGTGGGTGATAGTAGAGAGAGAAACAGGAAGATAAATTTAAAGGGTATAAAAGATATTTTACATTTGAAAAACAAAACCAAATTGCGCATAAAGACATTTACCGTCACTTTAAACAGAAAATTTAACAGTTTCATTTTATCTTGAACTACAAGGGGTGTTAGTGTAGGTTTTTAAAGTGTAGGGGGTGTGTGTGATTTTCACCTTAACCACAAGGGGGTAAAGTGAAATTAACCCCTCTTTTTTTTTTGGTCAAAAGGCAATTACCAAATGTTGGTCCAACCGATGCAACGTGTAGCAAGTGTGGCTAGAAATAAATCTTAGCTTGCTGCTCTTAAGCTCAACCTTCTTATAGAGAAGTCTGACCTTTTCCAGTCTTTAACCCTATGAATAATTAGTGTAAAGTTTTGGTTTTTCTGTTTCATGAAAGCAAAAATTTCTCTAATTTTCTTGCATGCAACCATGACATGCAATACATTGTTAGTGCTCGTTCAAAGCATATCCTAAGCCTCGCATCAAGTCTTGTTACGAGATTGATCAGAATGGTTGTTACTATATTGTACAAACAGTTAAAATCACCTGTTGATTGACTAACCAATGCCCAAAAGGTTAAAACACAACTCAAGAGACTATATTTCCACTACATTTGCGAAACAAAAAAATAATAAAATGAAAACCACCATATCAGAGTTAACGCTCATAGATCAGTTCAAACAAAACTATCCTACAAAAATCTTAAAACTCAATTTGCATTATTCTCCCTTGCTGCAAAAAAAAAAAAATTAATTAATTTGAGTCTAACAGCTAAAATCATCAACTAATGTATCGATCCACTCTCTTAACCTACACCAGGCAACCCATCAAATTGTGTGATTGCATTCTTATCTTCTTCCTGTTGTAGCAAGGCCTTACCTAATAGGTAGTTCTATTGCAATTAGTCTTTATGACTCTGCATATAAAAATTTTGACTTTATAGTCATGATGCACTAAGACTGCTTTATTAATTTCAGCACCTGAGCCAAGAGCATAACATAGCAGCATATAGAGAAGGGGAAAACACTATAACTAGAAAGGTCGTACTTGTTCATGAGAGAGAGCATGCAATAGGTGATACAGAAAATCAGTCAAATGCCAAGACTTCAGAAAGTAGAATGGGATGAAACCCACCCACAAGCTCGTTCAAAGATAGCATATTTTTATCAATCAACTATTTCAATTAGGCAATGAACAAGTAGAAAGAGAACAACTGTCCACCAAACAATTATATGTAGCGCCTGCATATGTCTACAATCAGAGATCAAGAACCAAAATTTACATACAATCCAAAAACCATCCGAACAAGAATTCGCCCGATAAAGAGTACAATGAGTGAGAAAACAGAAAATTGGAATTAGGGTTTTACCTTTGCATATCGGTCCAGAGCCTCGGTTAGGGTTTTGTGCCGAAACAGCAGATAAAGAGCAAAATCGAGGTGGCTCAAGCTCAAATTGAACTGTCCGAGCCAGTTCTGAAGCTATAAATCACATGCATTGTCGCCGGGAATGGGCTCATCAAGTGGGATTAATTTTGGCGGGGGACGATCAACTCACCATCTTTTTTTCTCTCTCTGAAAATGGAGTGATTTCGATTCCCGAAGCGAAGAATCGAAAGCAAGTGTTTGTGATCGAATTGTGTGGTTCGATCAGACTATACAGAGCTCATTTCCTCTCTCCCCCCGTCTTTCTCTCTCTCCCTCCTCTCTGCCCTTCTTTGCAGAGTGAGTCGCTATCGAGTAAGGGGGTATGGGTTCCTATGTGGATTCTCTCTCTCTCTCTCTCTCCGGTGCTGTTTGACGGTGTTTTGTGACTTAGGGTCCGTACAAATATATAAGTGGGACTCACATGATGAGAGTGACGGCCCCACTTCATATCAGCAATTCAGCACCGTCTGATGGTGGGACTCACATGATGAGAGTGATGGGCTCACCTCATGCCAGCAAGTTAACACCATTTGACGGCCTCACCTTCCCTATGATCAATATTCAAGACTAGTAAGTCACTAAAGAAAAAATTATTCTAGTACCAGCGACGCCTGAATGTCACATCAGTGTTGGCTATTTAAAGCGTCTGATCATCAAAAGTTTATGATGCTATCAACAATCAAAAAGTTATTTAATATTTTTGTAGTGTCACCTCACCATTATTTCATCACAATAATTTCTTGCTAAATAAATTTTAAAATGGGTCATGTCATCCTTACTTGTATTCCGTTCATTTCTTATAAATATAATGGGTTTACTTATAAATTACTTAGTAAAAAATTCACTTTATTTATGAGGAATGGAACAAGATTGAAATGGTGTCCTGAGAAATAAAATAATTTATGGAAAACCATGTAACCTACATAGCACAAGGTTTTTTTTTTTTTGTTTCTCTTTTATTTTTTTTATTAGTTTGATATTCTATTTATTTTTAGTTGGTATAAAATGTGAATCTTTTCAAGACTAATGAAATCAAATGATTCTTGATTATTGGTTTAAGCTTTCCAATCACAAAGATAAATGGATAAAACTAATCCTTAGCTATGAAAAATAAGAAAAAACACAAACATGCAGCCAATACACCCTCTGATAACCCTCTAGATAATTTAGTAAATTCCACAGATAGATCAATTAAATAAAAAATAACTTGACAGAATAACATTGTTGATAGAGCTTTTGATGTCTAGAATTGAGACGTATGTTAATTGTTTGGGTTTTGCACATGTCATCCAATGAAGTAGTTGTTAATCTAGAGCATGGAGATTTTGCATTACAATAATGCTAGAGAATTGGTCTGCTTATTAACACGTGCCAACTTAGTAGAATTAATTGGAGGCGTAATCAGTAAACGTGTATTGCATTAGAGTTATGAGGTTACAAATAAAAGGTGAAGTATATAAATTTTACAATTGATAGGTTTGGCTCAAGTATATAAACAAAAGAAGTGAAAGAGCAATAGAAGAAAATGAGATGTTTGGATACAACAATTATTGCTTATGATTTTGAAGCGCTTTATTGTTTTGTGTATGATTTCATGTGTTTATTGTTGCTGAAGCTGTATAAAAAGAAGTTGCAAAATTTGTACCCAACCTCATTCATGGTTGTGCTATGAGTTTTGATTGCAAATAAAGTTTCAAATGAGCTGAAACAAGAATAAGACACTATTTTGGTTGCTCTACAAGTTGAAATAGGCTGAGGAATGGATAAAACACTAGTTTTGGTGGGCCCAAAGAGGACATTTATAAAGGTTAGAAGCATAGTTATCAAAATAGGAAGTAAAAGTAAGAAACGTTAAGAAAAACGGAAGCAAAAAATGCAAATGAAAAATATAGGAGTAAATGGAAAGTGAAAAACAATTGGAAAATTTATTAAGAATTTTATTAGAAAACTTGTGAAACTCAAATGAAATTTTTGGAAAACTTAAAGGAAACTTTTGAAAATTTTAGAAAAAACCTACATAGATAAGTTTACAGATACTTAGTTAGAATTTAAGGAGAAAAAAAATTAAAAAATTACATTTCAAGGTCTCGAAGCGTTTCTTCCAAGTTTCTCAAGAATTTTTGTAAAGTATCGCAAGAGTTTTCAAAAAAAATTTCAAGAGTTTTCAGAATATTTCCTTCATATTTTCGAAACGTTTTCTAAAATTTTCAACCAAGTTTTGTGCTGATATCAAAAACACGTTTATGGAAAAATGTATTTTTCTGTTTAAAATGAGTTTCTCGGTAATTATGGTCAGAAGTAGTCATTTGAACCTTAATGTAAGCTTGGAATAGCATGCTAAGATCAAATTAAAGCATGTGAAGCTTGAAGATGAGAGTTTACAAGCCTTAAAGTTTAAGAAATGTATATGAAAATTGCTTTGTTGAATTTAGGCGCTAATCTATAATAGGAAAAGCTTGAAACAATTTTCATTAGCATTTTTCATTTTAAGGGACTATAATAAATAGGAAATTAAAATTTGAACGGAAAAACAAAAAGAAAAAAAAAAAGCGGCGGCGGAGTGTTTGGCGGTGATGAATTTCTACAGACCCATCACCAGCAGAAGCTCCAGAGCTTGACCCAGGTTGCAAAAGAAGTTTCGTCGGTCATTCGGAGTCGACCCAGGTGGGAAGAAACTCTGCTCTTCGATTTCCCCACCATCACTTTCTTCGATCCTAACTTGTGTCATGAGCTTTTGAAGGCTTGAAGCATCAAAACAGTGCGTTTGGCTGAGCTCTCGTCGTGGTTTTGTGCCGGAAAAATCGTCGGGTAATGTGATTTTTGATGGTCTTGTAGAGGCTAAAGCTGCTAACGCTGCAAAATCCTTTTTGAATTCTGTGGATTTTACTCCTAAACCAGCTTCTTTGGATGCGTATATCAGATGTCTGTGTGAAAATGGGTCAATTGAGGAAGCACTCAATGTGTTTGATCAATTGAAAAGTCTTGATTTTTTCCCGTCATTAGGGGATTTGGGTACGGTTGAGAATTTGATTCAAGCTTTTTGTATTGATAGCAACTATTCAAAAGGCTGTGAGCTTCCAAGACAAGTTTTGGAAAATGGGCTCGTTCATAGTAATGCTGCTTTTAATAAGTTGATATCTGGGTTTTTGAGGATAGGTAGTTATTTGTTCATAGTAATGTCTGCTCTCCTTCACACTACAATTGCGAAGAACTCTCCCAGATAATTTTACTTAATCAGGAAATTATCAGTGGGCTATGCAAGAGAAGAATGCGGCCTGAATGATTTCAGATTTTCAATGATTTAAAAGATAGAGGGTATGCTTCTGATAGGGTAATGTTTTACGACGATAATAAATGGCCTTTGTAAGATTAAATGGATTGGGGATGCTTGGAAGCTGTGGTTTGAGATGGTTCACAAAGGAATACTTCTGAAGGAATACACGTATAATGCACTCATCTATGGATTCTGTAAGATTGGTAATCTTGAAGAAGCAAAGGAGCTGTATAAGGAAATGTGTTGTAGAGGTTACAGAGAGAAAACAGTGAGTTACAACGCGAAGATCAGAGGGTTGTGTTTGCATGGAAGAACATAGGAAGCTTGTAAAATATTTCAAGAAATGGCTGAGAAGGGAATCATTCATGATAACATCACGTACAATTCTTTAATTCAAGGAAGGGAAGATAGCTGAAAGTACAAACCTTTTGGGTGAACTTCTGGACCAGGGTAAACTTTGTGAGATGGGACAAGTGAACAAAGCAAAAGAGTTGTGAAAAGATATGGAAAATAGGGTGTGGAACCGGCAGTCTGCATTCATGATTTCATCATAACTGGATTGAGCAAGAAAGGGAATGTTGCAGAAGGGATGGAATGGCTGGTTGGAATGCTAAAGAGTAAGTTCAAACCGCAAAAGCAAAATTTTTAGAGACTAATTCAACATCTCTCACAAGGAGATAAGTTGGTTGATGCTTTACTTGTTTTGGAGTATATGCTTAGTATAGATTATGGACTCAGTGAAAGTATGTCATTCTCTGTTTGATTAACTATGCAAAATGAATTCCATCGCATTCAAACATGTCTAGGGGGTATCCTGGAGAATAAAATTACCACATCAGAGGTCTTCTAGACACATTGTTATTTTTTTTTTTTGCTTTATTTTTCATCACTTTACTGGAGATATGTGTGATTGTCATACATTTTTGTATGAAAAATAACAGGCAGAAATTTGCTATTTCAGGAAGATCTCATGAATATAATGAAAATTTCTAATGCTATTTGTGTGGTCCCTTGTCTAGGGAATACTTCTGCTTAGTTAGCCTAAGCCCGATTGTGTGGCCGTGCCATTATATGAACCAGCAATATGAATGTGAATCTGTTAAAATTTGAAATTTTGAAATGATTTGCAATGAGATTTGACTGTGATTTGATGCTGGACCCAACTCAATTTGTGTTGGCAAGTGATGACATAATATACCAAGTGCTATGTCTTCAGGTTTGCATTGATCCTCTGGTTTACTTGGTTGCTTTGTCCATGGCTCTTATCACAAGATTTCTTGAATCGAGAACGTCCTCATGGACACATATGCTCGGCTGGACTCTTTTCGACTATCCTCTTGCTTCTGGGGTGGCTTGCACCATGAATGTTGCAGCTGAGCCAGGTAAGACGCATGAAAATTAACATTAGTTTGCCACTTAGATGTTTTATGTCACCCATCTGCTTGCTGAACAGTTAATTTTTGAATTCCCTTGCTCAAGCCTAGGGTAGGGATGGCAACTAGGCGGGATCATGTTGAGGACCCAGATACCTGTTTTTGGCCATCGACTCAAATCTCAATGCAACGCTTGCTTTCCAACTTCCAAGGACCTAATAATCTCATCACTTTGTCCCTGAATATTCGTGTTGTTAATGCAATTTTGTGGCTGCAATAGTTTTTTAATATGACAAGGTACAAGAGAAGCTAAGTTTCAATGCCAAAGATTGTTATGGTAGAGCAAGTCATACAGGATATACGCCTGGGACTGAGCCTTTCTACTATCCCATTTGACTCTGGACTATTTCCTCTTCATATATTGTATTGTTAAGCTTTCAAGCATCTTTCATAAGTCATTGCTATAATGCATTTCTCAGCTCTGGTTGATATTTACACCTGGTTGGTCTTTGGGAAAGATTGTCATACGTTTGTGATTTTGTTCTATTATGACCTGGCGTCGCTAGTTTAAAACACGAAAAAAATTCTCTAGCACGTGAAAAGACTTGCAATAGCAGAAGTCTCGTGCACTGAATTGCTATTGTTTAGCAAATATATATTACAACATTTTAGCAATATATATTACAACATTTGATGAAGGACCTCGCTGATTGTTTTGTTTAATTTCCCACATCAGACGGCAACAACATTTTAAAAGTTTATTTTTTTGTGTTGACTTAGGTTTCAATGTGGAATGAACGCGTATAAAGAAGATGACAATTTTTGCACTCCAAATACTATTGAAATGTAAAGATCAAAGAGCATATACTCTTGAACTTGCAATGAGATTGATAGTGATTACCATAGGGCTTTCATGTTTTTTCTACAGTGTAGGAAGGAGTTGCTTTTTCTAGAGTGTATGGAGGAGTAGAAAGGTCTCTAGGGACAAGTCAGTCAATTACAAAAACATTATTTCATGGTTACATCCTGGCTGCACTAGTTGAAGAAACTAAATCATTTTCCTTACAGCTTATTTGGAACTTGAGAGGGGAAAAGAAAAAGAAAATTTTTAAAATTTCTTTCTTTTTTTTTTTTTCTTTTATTTAATTTTATCTAAGAGAAAAAGATAAGAGAAAAGAGAGAGAAAATTTTAAACGACTCTATTTCTTTCAGTCTCTTGGTTCTTTTCACTTTCCTTTTATTTTCTTTTCAAAACTAACTATTTACTTGTTTGATTTTACCTAAAAGATAAAAGGAATGAAAATGAGAGAAAAAAAAGAGAAAAATCTAAAATTATTTTATCACTTTTACTCTCTTATTTTCTTTTACTTTACTTTCATTCTCTTTTCAAAACAAAACAGTTTTTCTTCATTTTTTTTTCTTTCATTTCCATTACCTCCCCTCCGCCACCCAAGTTCCAAACAGGCTGTGAGTAACTCATGGGTCCACCAAAAGTTCTTTAGATCAGACTTTGCGGATTGAGTTGATGAAAATCTTCTATTCCATCAATCACACAACTCCACATCCTTTTTATTCCATCAGTCACACAACTCCACATCCAACGGTGTAACAGTGACAAAAGCCTAAACTAATGGGCGGTCTTACCCATTCACTGTGAGATCGTCCACAGGATAGAGGACAAAACTTTCTCCGATTAGCTGGATTCTTCGAAGTCACAAGTAAATTACCAAAACACCCTTCCTTGACCGCTCCAATTTCGTTGTCAAACGTCAACCAGCCAACCACACTACCCCTCTCTATAAATAAATTTACCAACCAACCACTCCCATATCACCCGTTTCTCGCACATAGAGGAGCGATACGTATAGAGAGAGAAAACATAGAGATATAGATAGAGAAAGAGAGAAGAATTGTGGAGACTCGGAGAGAGAAGATGTACGGATTCGAGAGCTTGAGCACCAAGGGGGACATCGAGGAGGGGACCCTCTATCCAGGAATTGGCCTCGGAGAGAACCAGCTGCGATGGGGTTTCATAAGGAAGGTCTATGGCATACTCGCGGCACAGCTCGTGCTCACCACCGTCGTCACCTCCGTCACCGTCCTATACTCCCCCGTTAACGAGCTTCTCAGAGGAAACTCCGGCCTCATGCTCTTCCTCTTGTTCCTACCCCTCATCTGTAAACCCTAGATCCTTGATCTATATATATATATATATGTATTTGTTTCTGTTTATATGTAAATGTATAGATTTGTGTATTATGTTTGTATGCGTAATTTCCTTAATTCGTTTTTTCCCCCTGTTCTTGATTGCTGGTCGACCTAATTGCTCTTTGATTATTTTCTTGAGGGAAATTTCACAATCTGGGGATCGTGTGAGGAATGCCTTTAGGGTTTGGTTCTTTTTTGTGTTAGAGCGTGATCAGTTGGGGTTTGATTGCTTTTTGATGATTGACTTGAAGGAAAATCTCAAGACTTGGAAATTGTCAGAGGGTTGCATTTGAAATAGGGTTTGGTGCTTCTTTGTACTCGATGCATGGTTATGTGGGGTTTGATAGATCCTTTTTCTAAGTAGTACAAATTTTTGTGTTGTTTTTTGGTTCGGATTTAGTAGTTTATTGCTGGTAATTGCTGTATAATTGAAGTATTTGGTTATATGTGTTTGTATGTTTTTAGTGGCGGACCCATGACTTTTGCTGAAGGGAGGCCAAACTCAAGTCATCTTACCCATTATATAAAATTGTCATATTTTATTAAATGGTATAATAATTTTGTTTTGAGAAAACTTCAGTGCAAACTATAGTTCACATTAATTGCTATAGAGTTGAAGTGTTGGTTCATAAATGTATGTATTGACTAAACGTATTTGTGGTATTATTATTCTGTATTTGTTAGCTTTATGTATCTGTGGTATTAATTTATAAATGAGGGGAGATAATTTTCTTCTCTCTCCCTTTGTGTGTGTATGTATGGAGACTATTGTCTGCATCGCTACCTCCAAATAATGTTCTTGGGAAATGAAATTAAAATATTTAATGGCAACTGAGTAGTAGCACAAGTGGCGAAGAATCCAAATCTAATTACTTAAGGAGAAAATAATTATTCTTGACGATTTTTTGTTCTTTTTTTTTTTTTTTTTTTTTTCCCTTTCTTTGATTAGTATTTGGCTAGTGAGGGCAGCTTGCTTGCTAAGGTGCAAACGAGTGCTGGTAAACGAACAAACCTATTCGCAGTAGGCTTTCTCGAGGTCTTTTGTCTAGTGAAAGCTTTTGGCACTGTGTTGGTCATTTGGTATAGAAAAATTACAGGCAGTGATTAAAAATACTTATCAATTCGATTAGTCAGTGAACACTGCTGATGAAAAACCAATGTTCCCCCACTGTCCTCGGCGTGGATGAGCTGAACTGTTTATTATGGTCAGTCCCCTATTCAAACATTATGCTTGCCCTTAGGATACGGGATTCATTTGTCTAGTAGACGATGGAACTTTCAGGTTCCTACTAATTTATGGTACAAATGTGACTCTCAGTCCTTTGTTTGGCCTTGTATCTTATACTGCAAATGCCATGTATCCTTTTCTAACAATGAGTTATAATTACAGCATTGTCCGCAGCTACAATATTGTGTTCCTATATTTATATGGAAAATTTTCCAGTAGTGTGGATCGTATATGTTTATAGCTCTTTCATTCTTTTTACCACAACCAACTGTTAGTTTGCGTTTTATCTCCTATCACCCAAAGAATTAGCAGTATGTAATGTAGGACGTTGGTAACAATTGTGATCAGGCACCTTTTCCTAAGAGAAATTTGTCCACAATTGTTCTTGACTTTCCTTGTCTGGTTTTGAACACTAACATGGAAGCTGTCTCATTAACATGCAGTGCTGTGGCCCTTGTATGTGTATCAACAGAGTCATCCACTGAACTTGATTATCCTTGGACTTTTTACATTGTGCCTGAGTCTCACTGTTGGTGTAAGCTGCGCCAACACAGATGGTTTGTAGTTTCTTCTCAACTTCTGAAATTTTGATGGTGAAATGTTGACTGCTTGACGATTCACAATATACTGTCTGATATCTTTTTGCATTGGGTATTTACAGGAAAAATTGTGCTTGAAGCCTTAATTTTGACATCAGCTGTGGTAGCTTCCTTGACTGGGTACACTTTCTGGGCTTCTAAGAAGGGCAAGGACTTCAGCTATCTTGGACCAATCTTGTTCACCAGCCTCTTCACCCTCTTCTTGGCTGGTTTTATCCAGGTTAAATTGCCTCTTCCCCCTATCCTACTTTTTAAGTTTGGTTGCCATGCAGATTACAAATGTTGACAATTAATCCCATGCATACCTTTTAATGTTAATGACTCATGTACCTGACCTCTTCGGTCTTATGCCGTCGTGTAGATGTTCTTCCCGCTCGGGTCTACCACAGTTGCAATTTACGGTGGAATCAGCGCTGTAATTTTCTCAGGGTATATTGTTTACGACACCGACAACCTGATCAAGCGGTTCACATATGATGAGCACATTTGGGCATCCGTCACGCTCTATCTGGACATTCTCAACCTGTTCCTTTCCATTTTGAGGGTTCTGAGACAGGCCGACAGTTAGTTGCATGGTGCACACCCACCGATTTTTCCTGAAACAAGTTGTGTGATGTTTCTTTACCTTATCCATAACTGATTGCAAAGGTCACTCTGGCTGTAGTATATTAGTAAAATAATGCTGCTGTCTTTACATATACTTGAATATTTGCAAAGGTCATTTCTAGTATCTACTATATAAATGCTGAATAGGCTGTTTGCAAACTACTGTCTTTACATATACTTGAATCAAGTGTATTTTATAGCTTTATGAGAAAATAAAATCTCTGTTTGCTAAATTTCGGATTTTATGTTTTTGCCAATGCTTTCTATGGCTGGTTGGCAGGGCAGCTTGTGCTGTCTTGGCATATGATAAATTTACAGCAATCGGGAGCTGTGTGGTTTTCTCCTATATTTAAGTGACTCTGGTTTTCTGGTTCTTTGTCTGGGTGAGGATCAAATCTTTTAGGGCTAATTGTGCTGTTTTCTATATTTGAGAGAGTTCTCCAAACTTCTGAATCATATTTGGATCCTTCAATTCAGCTTGTTTCCTTTAAATGTCATACAAATTTGCTATGGTTGATTTGGAGAAATAAACTAATGGAGCACGAGTTTCCTTGCTCCTGCCTCGGGCCTTAAAGGAGTTATTCCAATCTTTGGAAAGACTGGCAGTTCTACAATCTATGGTCCGATAAATTGGAGAGCCTTGTGCAATGTTTAACCCTTGAGCTCGACTCGGATTTAAAAGCTAATTCAATCAGTTTGTTATTACGTAAACAAGTCAAGCTTGAGCAAATTTTAAAACTTGCTTGATAAGCTTATATTATACCATAAGACTACTCAAACTAAATTAAACTAAACTTGAATACATTTTGAAGCTTATTTACAACCATTCCCCCATCCATTTATCCTCTGGGCCAATCCTTTTTATCTAAAATCTTATCTGTGCATATCATCCGGCATGGAAGGGGGCTCAAATGTAAATATACTACCAAGAAGCTCACAAACCACCTGAGTGTGCTTCTCATCCACGAATTTTACAGGCAATCAAGCTGACTACAAATATGGATACAACTTCCACAAATTCCTGCACAAGGACATGCAGAATCATGTAAAAAAATTTCATGAGAACCAGCATGTCCTTCCTCGAGCCGAGAAGAACGTGAGCAGCCCTCACTGAAATTGTAGCAATTCAAGCTACTATCACCCAAGCCTGATAATTACATGCAAGCCTTTACAATTGGCCTGAGAACTCAATCAAACTTGCTGAAATGTTTGATTGATCAATGTTGGAGATAAAAACATGAGGGAGAAATTTATATTGCCAAAAATAAATAAATAAATGTCCTCAACATAGCCAACCAACATGACCAGGAAACCAAACCAATAGCTTATACCCAAGTTCCAACAACATGGAATGACAGAAAAAGTAAACAATACAGTGAACCCAAAATTCTGTGACCAAATATATTCTAGAATACAGGCATATGACCACAGGAACAAGAAAAACAAATCATAAAAAAGGAAAAAAATGGGAGAAAACAAGTAGGCAGAGTCATTAAAATTGGTTAACCAAAACAACGCAATAATATCCAGAGACCGAATTGATGAATAAATAATAGCCGATAACTTCCAACTCTGTAGCCAACTATGTTGATGCATATGACTATGGGAACAAGCAAAAAAGAAAAATCATAAAAGGAAATGGATAAGTTAAGGTATAAGCAGCTGTTGAAATAGGTTAACTATCTTTATTAAATTCTTTCTCCCAACCATCCAAGAGTATAAGAAAACAAAAACTCGCAAGAAATCACAGGGTAGTAGTAGTGGGTATTAGAAGTTTCAGCTTCTATATTTAGAACTATAGCATGAACTCCCATAAGTGAAACGTTAACATCTACGTCATTTGTCACCCAAAGCAAAGTCAGCTATTGGTCACGCAGCAACAGGGAAAATTCTTGCAGAATGGAAGACATACTTGATTCAAACGAAAAAATGCAAATGGCATAACATATTTCGAGAACACTTGAGAAAAGTTTAAAAGTTCATTGACGGTAAAAGAAGAAAAATGCACTAATGAAAATTTAAAACATAAGGAAAGCAAATGAACTCAAGCTGATGTAGCTGGTCAATAGTCACAAAGGTCCAGGGAGCATCAAATTTCTACTGAAGATGCCAGGACACTGTACTGATCAAGATGATTCGAAAAGAACTGCAAATTCCAACTCATGGAAGGGCATTTTGAATGACGTAATCAGATAACAGAAAAAGGAAAATCAGCTAACATGGATATTATTAGTTTAACTTGTAAGAAGAAACATATACTTACATTTGTAAAGTAAATGCACAAAAGAATCTCTCTAGGAATGAACACATTCAAGAGACTCCAAACAGGGAGTACATAACCTCGATGTATTTACTCTAGATCATTATATTATGATCAAGATCCAAAAGCCACTATATCCTATGTAGTACATATCACAGCAAGTACCAAAAAAAAAAAAAAAAAAAAACGAGTTGTGATGTTGCCGTGAGTGAAAATCAGGGAATTAAGTGACAGTGATTAAAAGCACGATAAGCAAAAAAAATACTCCAACTAATGCACGTAGCAGAAAAAAAAAGGAAGCGTCACTAAGATCATGAAGTGTACATTATCTTCTCCCGAGAAATACATTAAAGATGTCACTAGACCTTGAGAATTTCATCAATAGAGAACTAGAACACAACTAAAATGAGAAGTTTGGTTAAAGAAAAATAGCTGAGCGAAAAGTCAAAGAAACCAACACTTGTACAAATGCAAAGAGACATATAGGACAAGTTTGGTTTCAGAAAAATTGAGTGAAATATCAAAGAAACCAATGCTCATGCAAATGCACAGAAAAAGGCAGAGGAAATTCGAGTGAAAGGCAACAACAAAGTTTTTTAATAGAGTAAACAATTGAAATAATACCATGGACATAGTCACTTGAATTTGTTTAGAAGATACAAGGACATTTACACTTTATACTAAATAAAAGCACCCAAAACGCATCATCATGCCATAAAGATTAACACTTTGCAAGATATCCCATTGGAGAGAGTAGATACAGAACTAACTCAGAATATTTATTATCTTGAGACGTACTTAAGATTATGACTTAAGAGGCTCATCATCATCTTCAATATCCCAACCAAGATCTTCCTCTTCCTCCATAGCACTCAGCCTCTTTCGCAAATCAGCTCTGCTTGGGCTCCCACTTGCAGTCACCTTAATCTCGTCTGTGCTCCCAATATCTTCAATCTCATCCCACCCAAGGTCTTCTTCCTCAGGCATTGATGGTTGGCTTGAGACAACTGAAAAGTCACTATCTTTGCATGATCCACCATTTTCTGTCTTTCCTTCTGAACCCAATTTCTCATCAGATTTTGCCTCCAACTTGTTGCCACTTGACTCGGACCCATCCAAATGCACTATCTCATCAACTACACTTTCACTTTTGGGTTCACAAGCAAGACCCTTGTCATCATTTTCACTTCTTAAACTCTTCTCTTCACTCTCAACCTCGGAATTGTCAATGACATTTTCTGGAGAATGTCTCTCTTGAACCTGTCCTTTCGAATCAACCTTCAACTTGGACGCGTCACTCTCTTCATAATCATCATCGTCAACATCCCAACTCAAAACTTCCTCCTCCTCCCCTGAAATAACCCTATTCACAAGCTTAGCTCTCGCCTCCTCTGCTTTCTTAACCTTATAAACCCTATAAAAGTACCGAATCCAGAAGGTCTCCTGATCAACCATCCTTGGAACAACCTCATTACAAATCTCTTCAATTGTCTCATTTTCTTCAATCAAATTCTCAATCTCCTCACCCTTCTCATCCAACTTAAACCCTAATTTCCACTCACTGTACTCCTCTAAATCCTCTGGTTCTTTGCAATACGTATTCAGATCACATTGAATAGCACGAATTTGAGCATCAATCCTGCTATATGGTCTCGAATCCAAACTCAAATCGCGCTGAGTGTTACTAATTTGCTTAGAATCAGAACTTTCACTATCAGAATCACCATCAAGAATCGAGTCCTTACCGTGAGATATAATCTCAGTGACAGTGTTCCCAATATTATCGATGGCTTGCCCCACCGACTCCAGAGACTCCTGGGCCACCGCCGCTCCGGCCTCAAGCGAGGTCGGGAGGTCCTTCACCGCGCGGCTGGCGACTTCCCGGATCACCGCGGTCTCCTTCCTCAACCCGGAGCCAAAATCCTCAAGATCGCGCCGGTACGTCTCGATCACCGACTCGGATTTGGACGCAAGGGTTTTGATTAGGCCACCGAAGGACCAGGCATTGGTGATTGTTGCAATCGAGGGTTTAGGGTTAGGGCTAGAGATCGATGATGAGGGTTTTGGGTCTGGATTAGGTTGGTCTTCGACCTCCTGGTCCACCGATTGTGATTTGGACGGGGAGGTAGGGGCATTTTGGGGATCTGAGGATTCTGGATCGTCTGAGAAGACTGATTTGAAGAAATCCATGAAAAGCGAGAACTGAGGAGAGAATTGACGTCGTTTCAAGCTAAGTTCGAAGAGAGAGAAAATCAATTGATGTACTCATATATACCTGATAAACCTGCGCATATACATTTATGTATTTAATCACCTATATATACATACAAACATGAAGAGAGAGAGAGAGAGAGAGAGAGAGAGAGAGAGAGAGTTTTTTTTTGGCTAGTTGATTCCAAATCCATAACATTGACAGAATTCAAGTTCAATTTTTTTTTTTTTTTTTATGATAATCTTCCAAATATCTATTTTTACATTGTTATTTCAAATTTTGTGTGATAAAATTTTCAGATTCAATCTTGAAATCTATATCTAGATTTGAAATTTAAATTTGAGCAACTCTCAGTGCCAAATTCATTCATTTCACATATGGCAATGTGCTATCAATTTATGTAAGAGTGAAGTAACATGTTTTTATTCTCATCCATTTTAGTGACAATAAATTTGACAACAACTGACAAAGAATTAACACTTTAACAAAATTATATTCTTATATTTTCACATAATTCTTTATCAGAACAATATGACAATGATATTTTTTAAAATTTAAACTACCGGCCTTTTGCTTCAAAATTACAAGTTCAAACCTTGTCACCAATCAATTTATTGTTATTATGCGATTTATTAATGCTTTGTATTTACTAATCAATCTATCACTTTATAAAAAAAAATTCAATCTAGTACATTGGCTATTATTAGTGCACGAGATTCATCTTGAAAGAATAAAATGTAAACAACCTCACCTCATGTATAAAAAAATTATTTTCATGTTTTGAACTCGTGACTTTAGAAGATTATTTTCGTGTTTTGAAATCGAAACTTTAATTTGGTGAAGAATTGCATATATGGTCCTAAAATTGGAGTAGAAAGCCATGCAACTAGCCATTTGAGGTGAAATAATGCACAAATTTATAACCCTTTCTCGAGTTGTGGTTGAATTTTGATTGAAAAGATTGTGATGGAAAAGGGAGATAATAATTATTTTCAATTGATGGGAATGGCCCAAATGTACTGATTTCTTAATGTCCTTTAAAAGCTTATAAATATATGTACATATATGTATGTATAAATATACAGATATATAATACAAAGTCAGTGTTTCATTCCATGAACAAACAATCGGCCAATAAACATGACTTCTTATGATAATAACACAACATCTTTGTAAAAATAACTTCCATACAAACCTTCATGTAAACCTTGATCTTCATTAGTGCTCTCCTTTTTCTCTACTTTCCTTAGAAATTGTAGAAATCTCTCTTTCAATATGAATAATGGGTTAGGGTTTCAAGATACAACCAATGAGAATGTGTCTTCCATAAAAACTTGGACCTTTCAGCCATTTTCCTGCATGGTGGATACATTGATAACTCAAAACAGAAAAGGTAAGTTGAGCTCACCACAAGAATAAGCTCATTAACAGCATTTTATTCCAACCTGCATCTGTGGACAAAGCTGGATTTGGAGTGATTATTGAAGTTTCAGATGATGTTATAAACCATTGCCCATTGAAAATTTAGGGCCTGTTTGGTTGTAGTTTCAGTTTCAGTTTTCTGTTTTTGTTTTCTGAAATTCGACGAAACCGTGTTTGGTAAATTGGTTCCAAAAACTGTTCTCCGTTTTTCTCCGCTTTTTGGTAAATTTCAGGTTCCGGAACTTTTTTCGAAAATTTTTTCAGAAAACAAACCCAGTTTCAGGAACCATTAAAAAGATGTTTTTTGATTTTCCGAAACCATTTTATATGAAAATTGATGAATGAAAAGGAAAAGCTCACCATAGTGAATTTTCGATGGTCTCATTTTTTTGCTTCCAAGAACAAGAAAAACGAGTTGTTCTTAATTTTTTTAGTTCTGATAACAGATGATAAAAACGAAAACGGAAAACTCGGATTGAACCGATTCCAAACAGGGCCTATATTCTTCAATCTTTGCTATTGTGCTTCAATTTTGATAGTCCCTATACCAAATAGTCTATGGTCCATACAGCACATTTATCACAAGAATCACTGATCAAGTCCTAGCACATAGGTAGTATACTGGGCTGGTAGGGAGGTAGGGTAGGGCATTAACCCTATGGTCTAGGTTGGAGCAAAGAACAAATATAGAAGGTGGAAAAGGTTTTATATATATTTTGATAAGCATATTAAAGATATAATAATAAGTCAAAATATTATACCCACCATAAGTAATAAAGTGGCTTCAACCACTGAAACAACTAGATATGCATTTTTTTCCCCCTCAAATGGGGGCTTGAATTGTCATGATTACACGGGAATACAGCTAGGAAATCCTCTCCACCAATTTTCTGAAAGCCCTCCAACATATAATTTTCTCACACTTTATTTCCTTTTTGGAAAAAGGCAGGGAGAAAGGGCCACCCGGGGGGTGGGGCGATGCTTATGAAAATCATTTAATGGATTGTTCATTACAGCAGAAATTACAGGATCACAAGTACAAACAGAAAGCAACAACTATGGGAAGGTACCTATCATTCAAGGCTTGGCAGCCGAGACACTCTTTCAATTTCCTTGATGATCAGTTCCTTTTCCTCTTCAAATTGATCGTCATCAGCACCTGCGATGTATGATGAATTAACAAAGACAGCTAAAGGAGGGAGAAAACAGTCAGATATGATTCAATACAAAAAAATGGCAATAATAGAAATGAACCGGAACCAATCACATATTCAGTCAACTGTGCTCTTACAACAGACATTATCAATTAGATCAATGTGCTTGTAAAACGGACATGATCAAGTATGTACTTACCTTTTCCAGGAGAGAGATTGTGAAGCAAGGCCAGCAATCTTTCATGATTTTTAGCCAGGATAACTTTTATTTCTTGAGGCTTGTTCGGGTTGGCCACAAAGACCTAGAGGTCAAATAACAAAGCAAATTAAAAGTGAATGTTTGAACATGCATGGCACTTCTATTACAACGTAATACATGGAAAGTAATTTATGTAGTAACGTGTGGTTATTAATCAAGCAGCCAATGAAAAGGATTTGTGAAACTAACAAAGTAACAAGCAAAAAGGGAAATCAAATGCAACACAAGGGCTCTTAGGAAATTGTCCTTCACATTTTTAGATTCTGATGGCCAAGTTTTAGTGAAGTGCACACAAAAGCCAACATGTCTGGGCTCCCTTTCTTCTTCTTCATTTTTATTTAATTTTGGGTAGGTCTGAGAGGGAGAGGGTGTCTCTAGGGTAAAATCCTAGACAAGATGGAATGCGGAGATCTTGAAGAAAAGTCCAGCACCTTAAAAATGTGGAAAGCAGAAATCTGGATGTTTTTGCTTGAATCCTGCAGAAAAACAAAATTGAAAAGAAAAGCAAAGATGTAAGAGGGTTTAGGAAAGTACAATTATAGGAATTTTAGTGTCAAACATTTCATGCATCAACAAGTTTCTTCATGAGTTTGACACAAAATTAAATTACTATAGCTGGGAAACAAGAAGCCCATCCAGAATGTAAATCATAAGATCAGAATTTTAACCTGTCTCGAAGGTCAACTTTGACAATCTAATTGGAGGACAGGTTTGTTGGCACGGTTCTGAGGGTCAAGACGAATGTCAAGAATTGAACAGACACAGAATATTAAGCAACCATTGCTCAGCCACAATTACCAAAAGAATATTAATCATGTTTCACCATTAGTAGAAAAACCATGCTACACTCAACCCATCTTACTGCAAAAGGTTTAATTTTGTCAACAGTGTATCATTAAGGTGAGCATTAAGACACGTTATGATGCATTCATTGGCTGACAGTGGTAAGTTAGGCAGAAAAATGAAGGCTTCCTTTTAAGGCAAAATTTTCAAGCAGGTTAGGCAAAATTGAAGAGGTTTCAATTTGAAAGAAAACTTTTAGATAAATCCATCAAATGCCAATTTTTTGTGTGACAGTAAAGTTCCTTTAAAATGATGGGCTATGAAAAGGTAGCATCACAAAACACACAAAATAACAGAACAGATGTGACCCAGCAAAAAGAAGCAAAGCAAAAGGCAGTAAAAGATGCGAAATCAGGTGAGAATCTGAATTATTGTGTAAGAAAACATGTAGATGATAAACAGTATTCACTTAGCCAAATATTGAACTAAACAGACATCACCAAAAAAACTCTGCCGAATGGTATATCTCGATTCCTAGAACGACCATCATGCAAACAGAAGAATATTTGAAGCATCAGACAAGAACACAAACTTCAATACCTTCAGCAATGTCATCATGACTTTCAAGTATTGGACTTCAACAATGTAGCGCTTCATTATATGTGAACTTGGAGGCTCCAAAAGAAATTCCGAGAGAAGCTAAAAATCATTATCATCCTACAGTTAACAAATCTTATAAAGAATAGAACTCAGAGAGAGCAAATCCAACAGATCAGAGGAATGACTGACCTTCAAAGATTGTCTTCTTGTCACATAGTTAGAGGAGGTCAAGAGTTTTCCATATTGCTCGAAGAACTGAAATAACAATCACAAATTAGATAAGCCAAAAGAAACAAGGGACAGCAAATGTACCAAGCTAAATGTGAAGAAAGCCATCTTCACTGCCTGCATTTTGCAGGTGTGCAGAATCAGGAATTTGCAAATCTTTCAGTCATTTAAGATAGATTGTAAAAAGGGAATTTAAAGATGACTAGAACAGACCCAGATAAATGACATTTCCTATGTAGAAAAGTTCAATTGGAACATATTTTAACAGAGTCAACAAACAATTGAGGGTTCCTAGATTTGTTCAGAATCTTATTGTAAGAAAGCTGTAGAAGCAAACCTCATCATAATGAACAGTCAGGAATTCAGAGACTGCAGTTGCATGTTTGGTAAGCAGATCCTGTAAACATTTCCTTGAGGATATGTCAAAAAGGAGCATGCAGGTGGGTATCAAATTTTACAACCAAAAATAAGTAATTACCAAGAATTATAAACTCATAGATCTGACCTTAAAGGTAGAAAATGCATCAGAGGCAACATCAAAGTTAGGCAGCTCCACATATTTGAAGAACAATTCAAAGCTTGGAGACTCTAATATATATCTGCAAAGCACTACAAAAATTAAAAGTTTGACCAATGAAACTTGCTCATGTAATAAAATACTGCATGAAAACTACAATTTCCAAAGGAAAGAAGGACTGCAATAGCAAACGTAATTCTTTGACTTACAACCAGAGAATACCAATCCAAAGAAAAGAAAGAAACTATTTTATTTACTATGGCGTTGGAAACTTCAATTTAAAAAAAAAAAATTGACAACTATGAGCAAAGGATTTCCCATTAAAAGTAACACAACAACTATAGTGATCGGCTCTCACTACATGTGCTGTAGTCTATAGCCACTGGGTTTGTAATAGGCCCTGGCCCCTATTCTTGAACTTACAACTATCATGCTCCTTGCATTGCTTATTCTAAACTGAGCCTGTTTTCTTGCCTATGGCCACCCGTTGGCCCTAGGTGGATCTTTCTGCCAATTTTCATTCCCATGGTCAGGTTGTAGTGGCATGTTCCCCCATGAGGCCTTAGCTTTTGAGGATCTTACACAACCAAAAGAATAAAGCCTTTGCAGATCTTATGACCTCATGACCTTGATTCAGCCACTAGATTGGTACAAAACCTCTCTCAATGCTTTTGGTCTTTTAAACTCCTCATATCCACACTCCATAAGGGCTATAGAGCCATTCCTGGCAGTCCCTTTCATTTTATTTTTATTTATTTGTGAGTTTTACTTATTTATTCATTTAATCAATCTTTGGCTAAGTAGCAAAAGACTTGAGCATCTGGCATTAAACTAAAGAGACAATCCGATACCAGCTGCCATAAAAACCAGTGGGCTCAAATTGGCCTTCAATGCTTCTTTACCAGTTTAATTCACTATTCAGGCTACTCTTGGCCATTTGACTAGCCTTGGTGCCATGATCATTTGGAAAAAATGGTTGTGAACAAAACAACAGTCTCTGTTTCACCAAATCCACCGTCAGACCAGTGCAACCACGTGAAACTTACTTTTTTCCGAAAATAAATAAAGCACTTGAGATACACAGCCTTATAGCATTCCATTTGCTTAAGGCAGTTCATATGAAGCCCCAAGGAAGGTTTTAACTACCATAATCGGTCAAGAAATCACTTTACAGTGCAAGAATTTTTTTCACCTGAGCCACGGTCAAAGATTTCAAGTTAACAAGATCCCCAGTTAGCATATTTAAGCACACATGAGATGACCAAGGCCAAGTCCTTGTTTTCATTAGCTGGAAATATTGCAAAATATACCAAACACGTCTACACTAAATCGAAGGCTTTTCCATAATAAATCTAAAATCCTATTTTTATACCTTCCAATATATCCTTTCCACACACTAAAATAGCAAAAAGACTTGTGGATATTAACATAAAGTTTAGCAAGAAAATAAGGACCTCAAAAAAATAACAGAAGGGATAAATAAAAAAGCATGAGTGTCTTACTTTGCAAGAGTAGGTAATTTGATGCATTCCCTTAACATAATTCCACAATTCAAGGCAACCTCCTTGTTATCGTAGCTGCTTGGAAAACATAAAAATAAGTAGCATGCATACCATACCACTTAATCAAAACAACACTTTGCTAAATAGTAACTAGGCAATTAAGAACTCAACCAGAACAAGACAACTGCAAGGAATAAATAATACAAAAATCCTATATAAGATTGTTTATGTAGATTAAAAGATAGTTGGGCATCATTACCCAGAGTAAACCGATGCAAGAATACAATTTAAGAATAGGGATTCAATATTATTGACATGATTATGCCCACATAGGATGATTAAGAATATCAAATGGAAAGAACAGAACTGTTGCCCATTCTAGGTCATGGGTGAAGCAAAAGGTATGTTAAAACGTTCATACAATTGCCAAAGAATAGCCATAAAGATAGTAAATATTATCTAAGAAGTCGCAACTGTATCAAAAACTGAAGTAACCAGAACGCACTAGTTGCCAAACCTGTGTTACCATAATACTCTACTATCCTAGCGAATTACGTTTTTGAAACGTCGTTCCGAAACATGGTACTTTAGCGTTTCAAAATGATAAATTTAGCGATCCGAAGCAATCACAAACTTTTTTTCTATTTATATCTTTAAAGGTTACTTAACGAAGGAAAAAAATCAATTATAATAAACAAAAATACAGGAAGAGCAGAATTTTGGTATAACAATATGAAAGAAAATGGGCCATAATACTCCTAGAATATATTTTTAGATGATTAATTTGAAAAAATATAAATTATGTTTTATTAAATGTATGATTGTTGAAGAAAATTATTCTAGAAGTACGTTAATTCTAATAGTATATTTTATAGAAATTTACCCCTAACGTACCATATTTTAGAACATGTGGCGTTCCACGTTCCCGTTCCTGTTCCACGTACCGGAACGATCCGCGTTCCAGGTAATATAGTGCTAGACATAACAAATTTTGCTTCCTACTGTTTGGTTGAAGTTTAATGGTCTTAACATAACTATGGCTGTGATTTTCTTTAATAACTGAGGTCACATCAGCTACAATTGTCTGCAAGACTATTATAAGTTTTTTTTTTTTGTTGTTTTTCATTTCTCATATTGGAAAGCAATTTGATATCCAAGGTCCAGAAATTACACCAGTAATTTCTTGCCTTCCCTCATGGAAGCACTTAAGACTGTCCCCACATTAGGACCACATGGAGGTGGCCGAAAGGACCTGTTCACTCATAAAGAGTTGCTCTAGTACAATTAAACAAGTCTCCATCATGCATGACAACCAAAAAGAAAAGAGAATGCACATACAAATAAGTAAAAGAAAAAACATCAGAGGACCTTACCACACAACGAGAAAGTCTAATAACTCTAAATGGTTCTCTAAGTATTGCACACAGCAACAAGTGGAGCCAACCTTTTGCTTCAACAATATGGCCCAACAGTAAACTAAATCTTTTCTTGCCTGTGTCAAAATTTTATTATCATTGCGCAACTAAAAAAGCGAATACACAACACAGTCATGGATTGTGATAACTTACTTCCCATCCCAGTATAGGTAACTTGTGAATGAAAAGAGCAAGAACATCTTCTTTACAGATTTCAAGCGTGAGCTGTGAAACCTGATCCACGTTTGGTTCAGCCTCCCCATCTCCACAAAGCATAAGTTTCATTGTCCCAAAGTTCTTCTCAACTTCTTCCAAACCCTGCAAACGTATAATGAGAAAACAGTTGAAGACACAGACGTACAATGACTACTAGTATCACACTCACAAGTTCCAAAACATTGATAGATTACAGGTGGCCTACGATTTCAATTATTTGTTTGAATGTATCAATGTCAATTGGTAGTCATTGAGCTGCGAGTTTTTTCCCTTCCATTTTGGCCATCATAGAGTTGCAGCAACCAGTACTAATTTACCATCAAAATGCACTCTCTACAATCTCTTTCCAATCCTAGCTTAATTACAAATAAAAATACACTAATATAAATGAGTGCTTCACCATCTGCATAAGCCTACATGACGAGCAAGCCAGAAAATGCTTCAAAAATTTTAAAGCAAGTTTTGCGAGAAGTCGTCACTATGGCAAGCAGGAAGCCAATTTTCAACATAGAATTGAATTATTCTAAATTCTAAAACTAAAAGACAAAGTCATTCCCTTGACTAAGGAAGCATCACCATTTTTTTTTTTTTTTTGGGTAAATGCCTAAGGAAGTATCACTCCTACCTCTAGATTAAGTTATCCATGAGTTGATTCCTTGATTCAAAATGAAACCAAATGCAGATAAGGACAACTTATTGGCTGTTTGATAAAACTGAAAAACTATGTAGTGAAAAACCTTAGAGCTGAAAACCTTAGGAGCTTAATTTTTAATATTGAAACCTTAAGAATAAAATTTTCCATTAAAGTTAAAATTAAAACCACCTTCTAGTGAACATGTTTCATGTTCAGCAGTCAGTACTTTAAAACAAATATTTGTACTCAAGTAATCACTAGTTATGCAGTAACAAACAAACTGAGTGGTAGTTTCATAGAAGATTCAAGAGAAGGCAAACTGTTAAATGTATTTGGCTTTTACTGCATAAAATGACATGAAAAGTTCGATTGAAATGATTTGGTCACGTGCTACATAGACCAACTATTGAACAAGTAAGGAGTGATTTGATCCAAATCAAAGATATTAAAATGACAAGATGGAGGCCAACAAAGACATAGGCTGAGATGATTAAGAAGGACATAATTGCCCTGGATTTAACCAATAACACTGCTCTGAATAGAGCGAAGTGACTGATCCATGTAACCGACACGAAGCAATTTGGATTCAGGCTCATTGAGTTGAGCTATTGAGTATAATAAAATCAAAACAAAAGTAACACATAATAACCTCCTATGGTTAATGATACTAACACCATTAACAACACAAGTCCCTAAGTCCACTCCTAAAATCTTTGAGGAGGGAAAAATATGAACTCGTAGTAATACTTGTATAAAATACTCCCATTCCATCCTATTTGAGCTTTCAAAAGTTCATTGCTATGGTGGAATCCACCAAGATCAGAGTTTATGACAAATGGATGTTTCTTAGTAGTTATGGCGTAGAGTTCAGCATATTTAGTGGTATTAAGTGTATCTGAAAGAGGATTTTAAAATGCAAGAGATCTCAATATGGCTTGTTAGTTGTTGTACACTTGTACATTACAGACATTTACTAAAAAAAGTTCAGTAAGCAAAATGCAATATGTAATTTTTGTTAGGGTTATCAATGAAAAAAGTGGAAGCTAAGGTACACAATCATAGTAATATTCATTTTTCACATCAAAGTAATATGGCAGCCAAATTTCTAAATTCTAACCAAATCTTGCAAATGTATATTTTCCCATGTTAGTAAGTAGACACCTGATATTGTGTATCTCTTACATGTCAAATTATGAACACTTAAATCAAAATCTCCTTTATTTCCCCACAATATCTTGAGATTTGCAAAATCATCATGAGTGTATCATTTTAGCATAAGCCATTGAATATTTATTAATGCTACATAATCTTTCATTTTGTATCTCTTTTATGCTTTATTGAGTAAGAGAGGAGAGAAGAGAAGGGTAAAAAAAAAAATAATAAAAAAAAATCATTTCCTTGTAATGGGAGGAGAAGGAAAGAAAATACGGAGGAAAAACTTCCAAAATTTTCAAATCTGTCAAATGTTGAGAATTTGGAGGGAAATTTAGGTCGGAAGTTAAGGTACAAAAACTAGGTTGCAAAATACAAGCATCTAAGGGCTTTAGATATTTCCCTCTTTTACCTTTCTCCTCACTTTCTCTCTCAACCAAAATAAGAAACTAAATTATTTCTTTTCTACTCTTTTCCTTTTCTCTCCTCTTATTTACCCTTCCCTTACCTTCTACTCTTTTCCTTTTCTCTCCTCACTTTCTCTCTCAACCAAAATGAGAAACTAAATTACTTCTTTTCTACTCTTTTCCTTTTCTCTCATCTTATTTACCCTTCCCTTACCTTCTACTCTTTTCCTTTTCTGTCCTCACTTTCTCTCAACCAAAATGAGAAACTAAATTATTTCTTTTCTACTCTTTTCCTTTTCTGCAAAATTGTGCCACTTTGGCATATTCATTTCATTAAGGTGGAGGGACTTTGGAGTGTGAATATTAAGAATCGTATGCACTGGGTCCTGCTTACTGTTATATATTGCAGATATGTAGTACTGTTAGAAAGCCTTTATGGGCCTTGGCTGGCCAAAAGTTGAAAAATGTGGAGTTCAATAAAGTTGAGGTTTCAATGCACCAAACTAGCCTCAATGCACAGACACACGTACCTCTTGCATTTGACGAAAAATGACTTTTGGGTGTGAATGTTAAGAGTTGTATGCAGTGTATCCTGCTTACTGTTATATATTGCATAGATGTAGTACTGTTAGAAAGCCTTTATGTGCCTTGGCTGGCCAAAAATTGAAAAATGTGGACTTCAATAAAGTTGAGGTTTGAATGCACCAAACTAGCCTCAATGCACAGACACGCGTACCTCTCGCATTTGAAGAAAAATGGCAATCTTGCACTTGTCTCTATTCTACGTTCTTTTGTTATTTTAGCAATAAAACCATGTGCATGGAAACTGCGTGCTCATTTAAATAAAAAATATAACAACAACTCCAATTTTTAGAGAATCCTACCTTTTCTTTTTGCGGGGGGGTACAGAACAAGAAGAACTTTATGAGAATGTGAGAAGATCTTTTGAGATTAAATTAATATAAAATATTAAAAAAACAAATTGATAAGAAAAAACTTACAAAGTCCGTGCTTAGAAGCTAATATTGAAGCATTTACCATGGTTTAAGGAGAAAAAAAAAGTTGACATGCAATCCATTTCTTAATACTCAGTACCCTATGTATTGAGGATGATCCAATCAACAATTTTGAATTATGCTGTAATAAACGGAATTCTCTTTATCAACATGAACGCAAAAGGGTATGAAAAGCAGGAAAAGTCAGTTGTGAACTATCAATTAAAATCCACTGAAAATTAATTTCTCCCACATGCTCTATGGGCAACGAAACAACCAGAATAGAAGATGATTACTCACACGCCCATTCCCACTCCCACTTCAGTGAAACTAAAAACAAATTGACACAACAAAAGTTAAAAGCATTTTCACCCACACCAAATTTCCATGGTCAAATTATATCTCACACATAGATGAATAGCTCATTAGGTTCCCTCCTCCCTAACATCCAAAAACTAAGGTACTAGTCCTTCTCCACAATGAAAATTCAAATCTCTACTAGTCAAAAACAAATTTAATCTTAAGCATCATCCAAACGTTCACAAGAAGCTCCAACCGTTGCAGCCACAACAAAGAAATAAAGAACTACAACAAGGGATGTGAGTAAAATCCAATTAACTTAGTATGAATGCATCTGAAAATGTAAATTATGATTTTAAAAAATCCAATTAACAGCCAAACAATGCTGTGATGAAATTAATTTCAGTAGTATACCACCAAATGAAGAGAAATGCATAAGGACCCAAGCATGTGCAATTGGTGAGAACTCAATCCTGTACACACACATATATATATACACATCGGAACGAGAGTGAGAGAGGGAGAAGGGGGTAAAGGCAGATGAACCTTCTTGAGGGCTTGAACCTCGGCGACGGTTTTGGTGTCGAGAGCCACGAGGCTGTCCCTGATCGCTTTCACGAGCTCTTGTGGGGTTTTAGGCCTCGAGGCCTTGAAGAATGAGAATGACATGATTGATCGATCAAATCAACTCTCTTAGCCCCTCTCTCTCTAGTCGAGGTCGATGAACTGGTTCTGGTACGGAGACTGAACTGCCGGAAAATCCTCCGAACGAGGGAGAATGCCCGATAAGGGGCTTGATTTGGCTAGAAGCTCTTGCAGAGCAGACAGTAATAAAAAGGGGTAATTAGACTTTAAACGTCTGCGTTTTAAGCCAATATCAAATAACTGTTGCGGTTTAAAAAGAAACCCGATTTAAATTTATCTGTAAAATATATAGAAATTATTAAATTTAATAAAAAATTTATTATAAGAGTATTTTTATTATTTTATTTCTTTAAATTTAAAATATTAAAAAACGATTTAATCCTTTTATATTAAAATAAAGTATTATCTTTTGAGATATTTTTTTTATTATTTCATCAAATTATCTTTTTTTTTATGTTCTATTTTAAAAATATAAAATGATAAAAATATTTTTATAATAGAATTTCTAATAAATTTAATAATTTTTATGTAATTTCTAGATAAATTTAAACCACAGAGGTAATCTATTTACTTTTAAATTACAGAAGAAAATTTAATTGTGGTTCAAATCATAAAGTTTATATCATGCAAATGTAAGTTTTTTTTTAACTGAATATATATCATATCGAATGTGCAAAATTAATGAATAAATAAATAAGAAAATACATATTTTCCTGCTAACCCGACAGAGGAATGAGTATATGAATAATATATTACGGTTATCAGTACCAGTATATACTATATTATGTGATTTTTACAAAAAAAATAAATAAAGAATTATATTAAGCAAGTTTCTTGCTTGTAAACTAGTCCTGTTGAATCAAGCAGTTGGTTGCCTAAGCTTGGCATGAAAAGTTAACAAATTTTAAAATATGTTTAAAGGTTCATTTGATAAAGTTATTTTTTAATTTTATATTTTTAGTTTATAAGCAAAAAGATTAAAAAAAATTTACTTTTGTGCTTTTATAAGTTAAAGATAAGAAAAAAAATTAAAAAATAGAAAAAATTAATTTTTTTGCTTATCAACTAAAAAAAACTAGACCGAAATGCCCTACCAAACCAGCCCTAAGTTTACATATTTGATCATGAGCCAAACTCAAGTGATTTGAATTTTTTTTTTTTTGGGTGTATAACTTATTAGAGTGCATATATAATTATTGAGTTAGAGTTTAGAAAATTATTAAATTTCAAAATATATTTAAACTTGATTTGTTTAGATAATAAAACGAATCTCATAATAAAATTTTAGTATACTGAATATGAGTTAAAAGTAAAATAGCATAGTTTGTATATCTTTTTATGCAACTTACAGCTTGTTTGGAGCTTGTGGAAGGGAAAAGAATGAAATGAAAAGGAAATGAAGTAGAAATAGTGGTTTATGGTTTATGGTTATAGTTTTTTTGAATTATATTTAGGTGATAATAAAAAAAAAGTAATTTATATCTAATACGATTTTTTAAAAAAGTTATTTAAAAAAGTAACTTCTTAAAACGAGCTTGTAGTTTATAAGCTAGTCACCCAAACACCTCTTAAAAAAAATATTTTTCCTTTCATGTTAGTTTTGTAAAGAAAACAAAATAAAAGATGAAGGAAAACTCTTTATCTTGTTTGAAATTCAAAAGAAGAGAGAGAGATCGATTATTTTCCTTCACTGTTTTTTTCTCTATTTCCTTTGCCTTTCTATCTTTAAAAGCTTGTTTGAAACTTGAAGGAGGAAAGAGAAGAGAAATAATAAAAGAAAATTTTTTCATTCTATGTTTAATTTTGTAAAAAAAATTTAAAAAAGAGGAGAGAGAATAATTAAAAGAAAGAAAAATAAATTATCTCCTCTTCCGTTCCACAAGTTCCAATTCCGTTCCACAAGTTCCGAACAGTCAAGAGAAAACTAAAACGGGTACGTAGCAGTTACCATATACAAAAGTAAGCACACAAACATCCGTTATTCAAGAAACAAAAGCTCCTCTCAGCTTCAACCGTCTCTCTCTCTCTCTCTTAAATTGGGCCATTTTTCACATAATTTCAATATATACACAAACGAATTAGAGTTGCAGAAAAGCCATGCCCGGTGGTTGCCGCCTCAGAGCTCTCTGGATCCTCAACAACCACGACGTCGTTGTCTTCTCCAGGTCACATCAACATTCATACATACGTACATTCTTATATATATATATGGATATGTATGTTTCTATACGCACAATGTATGTTCAGCAGAAATTCTAGGGTTACCAAGTTCCCAACTTCCCACGCACGATTCTGTTCTGGTTCCTCTGGAATTGCAGTGCTTAGTCACCGTTCTCGTTCATCATTTGCATTCCGATCTTCGTTGTTATGTACACCTATACATGATTAATCACACGTACGTGTATAGATGTGCGAAATGTTGAGTTTATTTATTTATTTATTTTGTTGTCTGCGTAACGAATGTGAGCAGGAGGTTTCCGTTGGTGGAGAGGCGGTGGCGCTCAGCTTGTAAGAGCGAGAACCAGAGTTGTACCGACGGTAATCTTGAATACGCTGTATTGCCATTGCTTCCCACTGATTCAGAGTTAGCTGCTGCTTTTGTGGACCGCAAAAAGAGGTCATTTTCAACATAATCTCTATTGCTTTAAATTTCTTTTCTTAAAGTCAAATTAATATGCCAATGATTATGCACGTAAACACGTAATTATATTCATAATAGAATCTATATGGTAAGATATATGAATCTGTCTAGGTACCACTACGTTGCTCTTGGCTTATTGAGTTTTGAGCATTAACAGTACTGTGCAAAACTAGTTTAACAATGAGCAATTTTATAATTCAGCTGGAACAAGTATGTTGGTTGTTTGAAATGATTTTCAATATTTTGTATTAGTTTTGGTGCTGATTGTATTTGCATCTATAAGATTAGATGACTGAATCTTATATACTTGCAATGATAACTTCAGTTTTTGGCTTCAAGTTGATATTGGCTGTATATTTGTAGGACATTCTTTCGGAGTTGTGATTGCTTCAATGTTTTATTACGCAGAGTGTTCCTTTTGTTGGGTAGTGTGGCATCTGTGATGGGCTTAAGAGAGTAATTGCATGTTCTCGATCTACTGCTAAAAGAACAAAAAAGAAAAAAGAAATGTCTTTTCCATTTGGCATATAAATACACATACTTACAATTGCAGACATGCATCACTAATAGAGATCTCGTTTCTTTTTCACCTGCATGGCATAACTTATCCCTTCTTTTACTTAAAAGCTGAAAGGTTTTCTCCCTACTATTTGTTTTTGTGATCGAACTTGATTATTGGAATGACAGATCTCCTCCTCGTGTATGTGTGTTGCTGTTGTGAGTTGGGTTTCCCCCTTCAAAAGTTGCTTATGACTTGAGCTATGTTTATCATTCAGAGAACTATATGATGTAATCATGGTATTATGACCAATGTTTTTGTATTGGTCAATGTATGTCCTCTATTTTGTTAGTACATAAAACTTCATCAGTTCATCTTCATTTTATTCTTTTGGTGATCATAATTACTACAAAAATTTTGTAGGGAGGGATCTGCTTGTGGGTTTGGCATACGCGTAGCTCAGTCAGCTGAAGGTTCAGATTCGTGGGTTGATGATCCAATTACACGCCATGTCATAAGCCTGTATATTAACAAGGAAGAGGAAGGAGTGAATCATCTGTTATGGCCATTAATTTTGCATATAAAGGGCCATTATTACATCCTTGTGTTGCCTTTAGTGGAACCTTATCATCTGAAAGCATATGCAAGAATATGTAAAAGATCTGATTGTGGAAATGCTGTCGGAGTGGATAGAAGTGTATCTCCCCTCCTGCTTGATCTTCCATCCATCACAGGGTATGGTAAGTTATTTGCAATGTCATTCATGAAGCATACCTTAACAGAAACTATCTTGCAATTTGGTCTATCCTCACCTCACATATTCTTGGGCCTTGGTCTAGGAAAATTTATTTTCCCACATTCCTTTTCTTTGGCCTCAACTTTAAATGGCACTCCTGTCATATTTTGCATTGAAGATATTTAATATTCATAGTCGCTTTTACTTCTAAGAAGTTGTAGTACAATGTGCTTTTGATAATGATGTTTTTTTCTAGTAAATTTATCGTAAGTCTTCATCTAATTCATTTATGAGATTTGTGGCATATTCCCTTCAATAAAGATTTGACTGAACATATGTTCTATTCCTTTTGTTTAGAAATATATCAATCTGGCTCCTGATTTAGAAGTCAATAAGTACTGCCCCTTTCTGGATATTTGCTTCTGCTCTATATTTCATCAGATTTACCTGCCATGTTCTATCTGTCGTCTTGGTTCCATGAAAGATCTTGTGATTGCATGGATACGGATGTAGGATGCTCCAACTTCTTTTCAACCAAATGATGCCTAAGCACCTTAAGCACAAAAACTGTCCCCACTCCTTCCTGGGAATTTTTTCATGTGTTTCTGTTCACTTACTGTGAAATTTTACATTATTAATAGAGATCATTTGGTTTGTTTCATATGTTTGTATAGATGTGGTAATTAGTGTCTGTGGGATCTTCAGACTTTCTCTTTACCCCATCTCCCCTCTTTCTCCTCCTCCTCCCTCTCCCTCTCCCTTGGTTGGCTACTTCAAATATTTTTTTGCATCAGTGAGTAGTTGAACTGAGATCGGCCAAGTATTTTGTCTATCCATGCTTTATAATGAAACTTACTTTGGGTTCACTTTTTTACTTCTAGTGTAATTCTCACATTGGGATTGAAATGTTACAAATGAGACATTGATCAAAGAATACTCACCTCATTATGCTTTTCTTATTATTTTTTCCATCAAATTATCTCTTGGAATATAACTGTTGCTCTAATATTGTTTACATAATCACTGTTGTTTTCTTACTTCATGAATTATGCTTCGAAACCAACTTGGTACTTTTCACATTACGTGAGGACCTGGTTGAATGCATGTATTGTTTTTCCTTGCATTTAGTATGATGCAATTTCTTTTTCTTTCTTTTCTTTTTGGGGTGGGTCTTTTTTAATGCTGGTATGAGAGAGAAGAGGGCTGGCTTTGCCTTTGTAGTGTATGGTAACTATGGATTAGTTTAATATGATCTCAGTATCATTAATTAATTGGCATATATGACGTATGCATCATAGCTGCTGATTTTGCATATTTTTCCATTTTTAGGGCCTTTATGGTGGCACATGCCATTGGTGACATAGTTACAGGGGATGTTCCAGGACCTGAGGTAGTTGTTAGTGCTTCTTCATCAGCAGGAGGGTTGTTGGATTCCCTAACTGGCAGTATTGGGATTTCTGCAAGAGCAAAACCTGCAGCAGCACCAGTTGCAGCATCTACTACTTCAAGCACTTCTGTGAGGGGAGCTGTTGCAACTGATGCTCCAAAGATGGCTTCAAGGCCTCTGGACAAAGATGCACTTCAAACTTTCATATTTTGCTCAATGCCCTTTGGTTGGTACTCTCTATTATGGTATTTCTCACCTCAAATTTCTTATACATTTGCTTCTGTAGATCCGCTTGTACGGTATTTATCTAATGCCTATTCTTACATGCTTGTCTGTCTTATATATAGGTACACCCTTGGACCTCAGCTATTCCAATATTTCTGCTATTAAGCTTTATGGCTTTGCTTCATCAGATTTGCCTCCAGCAGACAGAAAGCAGCCTGCATGGAAACCATATCTTTACAAAGGAAAGCAGAGAATTATTTTTGCTATTCATGAGACAGTCCATGCTGCAATGTTTGACCAGGATGAGATTCCAGATACTATATCAGTTTCTGGTCAAGTAAATTGCCGAGCAGAATTAGAAGGATTGCCTGATGTTGCTTTCCCCTTGACTGGGTTGGACTCTACTCACATTGAGGTTTCATCATTTCATCCTTGTGCTCAAGTACCAGAACAAAGAGTAGATAAGCAGGCTGTTATGTTTTCACCGCCCCTGGGTAATTTTGTTTTAATGTGTTATCAAGCATTTTGTGGCATTGGGCCTCCAGTAAAGGGATTTTACCAGCTGTCCATGGTCTCAGAGAATGAAGGTGCATTTTTATTTAAGTTGCACCTGATGGAAGGTTATAAAGCTCCTCTCACAATGGAGTTCTGCACTGTGACCTTGCCTTTTCCCAGGAGAAGGGTGGTGTCATTTGATGGGAGGCCTTCTCGCGGAACAGTTTCAACCACTGAGCATTCAGTTGAATGGAAAATCATCACAAGTGGAAGAGGTATTTCCAGGAAGAGCATTGATGCAACTTTCCCTGGGACAATTAGGTTTGCACCATGGCAAACACAAAAGCTGACTTCCTCTGTGTCAGGCTTGGCAACTGTAGCTGATGAGGATAGTGATATAGAAACGGAGGCAACTAATAACATGGCAAGTATAGAGGAATTTTTATGGGAAAAGATGAAAAAGGACCTCCAACCAGTCAACCTTGAGGAGCCATTTTGCTGGCAGGCTTACAATTATGCTAAAGTATGTGAACTCTTCATCACTTAAACTTTTGGCTGGAGTTCTTTGGAAATAATCTGGCTTTACTCATTTGGCTTCTTGGTAATATCCTGGTGTTATTATTTTTGTCAGGATATGCTGGAGTATTGTTACCTTATTGCCAATTGAATCTTTGCCCTATACCATAGTCTAGTTTAAATGTGTTGAAACAAACTGTAGTTAATAGTTATGCCTTCTATTTGTGATGGAAAATATTGTTGTTTTGATTTGATTTTCACTTGACTATACAGGGAGTTGCATGAAACAATGAAAATATTCCTGCTATCAGTTCAGTATGTGCTTTTATTATTGTCTATATCACCTTGTTTTATTGCACAACCGTTCTTTCAATATAGAGTTATGGGGGATTTAATAGCTAATAGGATTATTTAGTATTGAATTTTCTCCTAAATCCATTGACAGGGATCCTGGTGCCTAATTACAAAAAAAAAAGGAAAAATATTTGATTGTGCAGAGGGCACAGCCATTCTTGTGTGCTTGGTTCAGATAGGATGCTGAGACTTGGGCTTTACTTTATCGCAAGCTTCTGCTGTTTTGCAAACCTCAATATCTTGTGTGAAGCTTAATTTTAAACGCCGTGTGTTGAAGATTTCTCAAAATAAGAGTCAAAATTTTTTGAGAAAGCTTTTGTGCTATAGTTATAATTTCAAAGCTGAGGACAATAAATTACAGTGTGTCAGAATTTAAATGAGTAATTCTTTGAAGAAACTGAGGTTAAAGGGATGGGATTCAGGGAAAAGGGGTTCGGATTCGGTAAAGTGGATTACTCAGAACTGCAGTCTACGAAGAATTTTCATCAACTAGTTTTGATTGGATGAATAAACTGGTAGCAACTTGGCATAATCAGTAAGAGCCTAACAGATAAATTTTTGTTTTATTCCCTCTAGAAACCAGAAGCGCAACCTCGTTGAACAACAAAATTTACATTAGGGAACTGAAAGGGGAAACAAATTACCAGAGAAGCATTTAGCTTGAAACCATGAAACTTAAACTTGTTTTTAGTTTGTCACATTGATGAATTAACTTTTTCACAAACAGTTGTTTTTTTATTCATGACTACAGGTATCTTTCAAGATCGTGGGGCCTTCTCTATCTGGATTGACTATTAATCCTAAATCTGTATGTTCATGAGCCCCTCTTGTTTCCTCTTATTAGAATGTGTTGTATAATAGGCGCGTCTTCAACCTTCATCCTCCTGTTTCCTCCCTCCTAATTCCAACAACCCAACAACCAACCCCCGTGCAAGCACCAAAAGTGAGAGGGGTGGGAGTGTTAGGCCTAGAATGGCCATTAGCATTCTGACCACTAACATGCTTCTAGCTCTATTTGAACTTTTCTCCTAATTTTTCTATCTCATTTAAAAACTACTCATATACTTATCCTTCCCATGGTACAACTTGGTTTATGTTGCTAGATCATATTGGAATTGCTTGACATATGTTAATCTGCAACCTTTCATAAAGTTTCTGTTGTATGCAGGTCAGCATCTTTCCAGCTGTTAAAGCTCCCGTGGAGTTCTCAACTCAGGTAATCTTTGTCTTTGGTTCAGAAGTTCTTGTTGTGAACAGGATTTAATTGTCTCAAGGTTTTAGATTACTCCATGGCATAGCATCTTTTTTTTTTTTTTTTTTTTTTTTTTTTTTGTAATGAGGGAAGGACTCCGTGGCAGAGCATCTATAATTCGAAAAGGAGCTACATTGTAAACCCCCGTATAAGAAATATTTTATAGATTGATAACCTACTTATTCATTTTCAGGAAACTAACATCTTCAGTACCTTAGATTTAGGGTTCTCAGCATTTTACTTGTTAATGAATTGATTATGAAAATTCATTTTGTTTTAGTCACTACTTATAAATATTTGTTCACACTTGGATCTGATAACCGATGTCAACTAGGTTACTAAAAATTGTTGATAGAAGTCAAAAACTCACTTTCGAACCTGAACTACAAAAAAGATGGTTATTTTAAAGATAACGATTTAGCAGTTTGTTTGAATCTTTGAAGACAAGTGACACCTTATAGAGGGCCTTGAGAGTTCTTGGTTTCTAGTATATCATTTCTCTATACATATGGGCAGCATTATGTATTTGGTGGAATAGTCGACTGATACGTTTCATATTGGCATAAAATTTAAATTTCTGATTGTATACCACACGTGCACAACATTTATTTCCATGAAAACATTGATTTCCATGAAGTCTACAATGGAATAACCCAATGTTTCTGAATCTCCCACAATCCCATTACTGATGAATTGAATTGCAGTGTGCAATACAGTTTTCAATCGTTTGTTTCTTTCTTTGGTTGCAATAGGTTACTTCAGGGGATTATATATTATGGAATACACTAGGGAAATGCCCATCTGCTGCCACAGCAAAGCTATAGGGCTCGATTGGGAAGAAAAATTGTGCTGTCTGATGGCTTTGCTGTCCTGAAAATGTGCAAGTAGGGCAGGAGAGAACCGTGCCATGCTCGGGGTATCGATTTTGGTTCGCTCAAACCATGATTCGGCTGAAGTATTTGGTTTTGCAGATGGAAGTCTTGAAAATGATGGGTGTTGGTATCATCTTGCATTTGGTGGGAGATCAATTATGTTACTCAAGCAGCATGAGGTTGAGCTACACAGATGAGATATAGTTCCTTCCAAATATTTGGTAAGTGTACTTTTTCATTGGTATTGAGGGGAATATTGGTAACTTGTATGAATTGGGTCCTGTGGGTAGATTACATTCTTTTTGTTGAAATAAAAATAAAAATAAAATGTGTTTGAATCCATTTTGGACACTTTTGAATTTGAAATCCAGAAAAATGGAAATTTTGTATGAATCGGCTTTTTCAGTTGCTTGACTTAAAAAAAGTCTTGAAATTGGAATTACTAGTTGGGTTCTATCTAATTCTGTGTTATTGGTTGCGTTTAGTGCATTCAGCATATGTAAACTATATGACAGAATTGCCTCAGTTGTATAATATAACTTATATGTAATTATGTTATTTTTGCAATGAGTCTAAAAAATACGTTCAAGCTTGACTTGATTATCTTTCGAGCCAATCCCAAATGAGTTTCATCAAGCTGACACGATTTAAGCTCGAATAACTTGGCACATCTTCTTGCTCATCTAGGCTTTAAGACTTTGGGTTTTGGAACTCATACTTAACCTTGGTCCCGAGCTCCTAAAATTAACGAGTTCTAAAACCGGCTTTAAACCAGTTGAATGTTTTACGGCTCTACTCCTAGTTCTGTAGGTGGGCCAACATCCCATACAGCACTCTATTTATTGAACACTTTTATATTTTTTTTATTTATCACTGATTTAAATGATTTTCCCTTTTTCTTCTGCTACTAGAGAAGTCAAAAATTATGAATTTCTCTATTTGCAAATTAATAGGATTTGAAGTCAATTCTGTTCTTAGTGCTAATTGCATAAATTATATATATATATATACTCATGTTTCTTCTTTTGAGTGAGTTATTGTTACTTTTATTACCTGCACTGTTTTATAATTATGAAAATTTGACCACTTGACTATGGTTGCCTCCTTCATATAATATGTTGGTAGGTTTGAATCTTGGCATTCCCTTTGCTTTTCTCTTAATAAATTCGGGTTCTAAACATTCATAAATGAATTGAAGTCACTATGATCGACTATGTGAATGTTAATTCACTTTATATATCCTTTCTTGGAAGGATTTTATAGTCTTAAGAAGCTGATTCATAGGAATGTTTGGTGGAATAAAGAAAATGTTAAAGAAAGTGGTCAAAGAGAGAGGAAAAAAAATTCATCAACCCCACCACCTAATCTGATTTAGTTAAGAAGAACAATGATGTGTGGGCTACAAATTAGAATCTAACTGTTGCATTAAGCTAATTAAAGATGCATGTGTATGAGTTCCAAAGGACTAAAATCTAAAAAAGGTTTGGGGGGAGGTGAATGGGATATGAATCAGGGGGGATGTAGAGAAAGATGGGTGATAAATAAAAACAATTTACTTTATAGGGAGGACAGATAGTTTGGAGCAAGCAGAGGGAACATGATGGCCTCCATGTTTACACATCCATGCCTGACCACCCCTGGACATTATCAAGGCTTCAAAAAGAGCTTCAATTCTCTCAATGCCATGAATCTCTTGAAACTCTCCCAACTACAATGTCCCTCCCCTTCTCTCTCTCTCTCTCTCTCTAGGCCTTACTTAGAGGCATCTACAAGGTGGCAAAGAGTTGACATGGAGGTGCCAAACCTTCGTATGGATGCGAGCTCTTGGGGAAGATTAGCATGTTATCCCTGAAGTAACTTTTATCTGAGTTTTAATGTTCTCAATTCTAAGAATCTCTTGAAACTCTCCCAACTCCAATCTCCCTCCCCCTCTCTTTAGGCCCCACTTAGTGGCATCTACCAAAGCTTTTTACGGACTCTTTTAAGAGTTTGGCCCAGTTTAGTTAGTTTGGTTGGGAAGGGGGAGGGGGGATTGGGGAGTGATCTACTTTCTATTTTGGCATAGAATAAAATGGGCAGACAAGAAGAGGAAAACTTTAATTTGAGAAAATCAACGAGAAACAAATGTTGAGGCTATGAATAGAACATACATTCAATTTCTATCGATGTGGAAAACAGCCTAACACGAAACCTCATATGACCCCCAAGAAGAGGGAAACTGTACTCTTGTTTTTAACTTTATAAAGCTCTAAAGCTCCTATTTTATGGGTGAAGAAGGGAGAGAAACCGTTGTCTTCTTTTTAAAATTGCAAATTTACTATTTGGCCCCCACGTCTTACTACAACCTTTTGTTAATTCGGGGTATAATAGTAAAATAGCACTTCCCACTACAAATTTACTATATGACCCCCATGTCTCACTATAACCTTTTGTTTCCGTGGTATAATAGTAAAATAATTAAAGAACTCCTTTTCCATCTTCCTTTCCTTTCTCTGGTACCACCAAACAAAAAAGAAGAAAACTCCAAACCCTTCTGCTATCCACTTTCCTTTCCTTCTTCCTTCCTTTTCCTCCTTTCCATCGTTCTAAACAAAACATAAGTTCATCGAAGATTAACAACTAAACAAAAAAGGGTTGTCCCTGTTGCCAAAATAAGATTTGGTTACTTGTAAGCCATTGCATGAGTTTTACATGGTTCTGTTTTTATAATTATACATTATTTTGGTAAAAATTTAAATTACCCTAGTAATAGCAGTCATTGCAATTGTTCAAAAACTTATACACCCTGCCAAAACAATAGGATTGGAATCCTTTCCATCCATTGTTGTAATGGAGTTCTCCATTCTATCTATCAACAAACCAGATGAGATCATATCAGATACGTTACCCAAACTACGTCGTTTTACATTAAATTTTAAATCATTATATATAACAACAAATTCATTTATTTTTAAATAAATTTAAATTCTAGTTGAGTTGGCCTGGTCTAATCTATTCATTTTTATTTTAAATACCTGGTCAACTTCTCAATTGATGGAAACAAAATGTTGGTGGGACTAGAGGGTAAAAAAACAACAAAAACTTTGAATAGCAATGCAGCAAAACCAATCTTTGAAAATCAAATTGGGTAACAGTATCAAAAGTATACTAGTACTATATATATATATATTGGACAAATATACAATAATTTCTTTCACAGGCTTACTAAGGAAAATGCAAGAAAATTACATTCTTATGGCATGCTGAATTCAAAGGGCAAATGAGTTGACGCTGGCAGTGGCATCCAACAGGAAAGGCAGTGAACAAGACAGCAGAGAATATAGCAGTTTCAGGTTGTGCAAGTCAGAATAGTTACAAAGTCACTAATACACACAAAGACAAATGATGCTTGCGTGGAGCAATCGAGAGAGATTCTGAAGATAGAGAGAGAGAAGCACGAGAGAATGATGTGGCGTGTAAGGTTTCATCCCCATCGAGAGATATGCTGTAGCAGGGCTCGAGGAGAGAGAGAGAGATAGAGAGAGAGAGAGAGAGAGAATATTTTGATGTGTTTGTTTGTGGGGGCAGTGGGCAATGGAAGATTATAAGCACTTAAAACTCCTAACATGTGTTGTTCTCTTCAAAACTTTTCAAGAAGCAGCTTTCCTCACCTACGAGCAATCATTGTTCTGGGCCCCCTATCCAATTCTTTTCCTACATGCTAGCATTGGTCATATATATATATATGCGTGTGTGTATGTATTGCTGGTAAAAATCTAAAGATGGGTTTGTTTCTACCTAGTGTAACGAAGTGCATGTAGCGACTGATTAAATCTACTCAATGCTCAATGTGCCCTTTGTTCATGCATGCATGGTGTACATGTATGAGCATGCATATTCTACCCATGCATGCATTACTATGTGTCACGGGGCACCTTTCAGCACCTGCGCAGCAGCACTCCAGCGCCCAGCACCTGCGCGCCCCTGTGCCCAGCAGCGCCACACACTTGCTTGCCCTAACGTCTCAGCACCTGCGCACCCCAGCACCCAGCAGTGCCCCAGTGCCCCAACACTTGCGCGCCCTGGTGCCCAGCCATGCCCAACAAGTGGCCATAACAGCAGACCGTAACAAAGGCCCCGTGTCAACATGATGATTCGTGCATAATTTGCCGCACAACCCGGGGTCCAAAACATTGTATATAGTTAGGACTTTTTGGCCTAGCAAGCTCTCGATGTAATTCTCTTCAAGCTATGAGAAAGGCTAATGCCAAGATTTGCACATTCTTTTCCTTTTTGTCAAACTTTGGCATGGCATTTCTCCTAGCTCCGGAGGGCAAATTAAGCTAGGTTTTTTTTCATGTATAGCTTTTTTCATGTAGTTTTCTATTGTCAAATCTTGTAATTTTTAGATTTCGTTTAGATTTTCTGCCAATGCATTATAACTCCTTGGCCATGTTAATGTTTCCTCATGTCAGTTTTGTAATGGCTAAAAATGCTATATTAGGGGGGTACATGTATTGACCACCTCCTACCCGGTAAATTGTAAAGCTTTCAAGCTCTTTCTTACTTGCTTTTTAGCATTGTAAGCATTGTAAATGTTGCCTTTCAATTAATGAGAATGTTCATATTTCAGTGCCACTTGTCTTAAATTTAGTGCAACCACTGTAAATTGTGGGGAGTGCTTTGTTGCTTGGCGGGCTTGCTCGGGGGCATAGCAAGCGCCATACGTGGACGTCCCTAGCCGGTAACAGACATACTTGACCCGCTAGAGTCGTCCCGTGACACTATGGCTTGGAAAAGAACAGGAAAAAGTGGGCATGAGTGAAGATTGGGCAATCGGCACAGCCCAAGCCAATGAACTTTTGCACTCCCTAAACTAGGAAAAGTCACCAACAAAGTTAACCACAGGGTGGCTTAGTGGTTGAGTAATTATCCATGTGACCGTCACACCATCTCATCATGTTTATGTGGTGTGATATTTTAATCACATTATGACACGTATAAAATTTTTTACAGAATTTTAAATTTGAAAACCCACCAAAAAGTTGGAATAATGCCTATAATTTCTAAAAAAATATTTGTCTCTCTTTACACACAGTATCATATGAATAAACTGTTATACCACATAAGCATGATGACGTGGTGTCACCATATAAGCATGATAACATGGTGTGACTCTAGATAATTTCTCCTAGTGGTCGACTGGTTCTCATGCTAAATATAAAGTCTCAAGTTCTTTCTCTTTCTACGCTTTCCTCTATGGCTAATCATTATTCACAGGGACGGAGCTACTATGCGCTTGAGGGGAGGCACCTGCACTCTCTCAACTTTTGAAAATTTATTTTTTTACCTACAATTTCAAAATTTTTTTTGCTCCTTGCCCCTTAAAAAATGATAAATATCCCCCCTAAAAATTTATCGATGCCGTCTTAGAAGTTGTGATTAGTGTTTGTCCTCCCTGAATTTATTTCTCAACTCCGCCACTTATTCTTCATGTAATGTAAAAAAGTTACATGACTTACGTGGACAGTAATCCAATACGAGAAGGCCTAGACAAATACAAACTGTAGCCATAAATAAATATATATAAAAAAAATGTCACCAACAAAGTTCTTTTGTTTTACCCAAATCCCAGTCTTCTTGGCATTACTTTTTTTTAAAACCAACAATGAATATGCACTTTTTACATTGAAAAGTGCAGTCACTAAGAGCTTTGGGCACTGATCTGTCCACCTTCTCCATCTTTGTGGCAGCTCCAACTTAAGAGTGGTGGGGCACCATTCACACCACATTCTAATGTGCGCATGATACAGTAGCACTCACCTATTCCCCTTAGTGCTCTCTCCCCCCCTCTCTCTCTCTCTCTCTGTGTCTCTGTAGCAGTCGTATGCCATATGTGTGCAAACGTCCGCGTGCAAGCAATCTATGGCGGCTAAAGGCACTTGGAACCATCCCCGGCTAATCCAAATGTTGCCCGACTGGCCACCCGGTGGGACCAAGGTGTCGACAAATCAACAAGGTCTTAGATTAAGTATGGACCATATGTGCCATGAAAGTAGGGCACGGTGGAGTGGATCTGTAGTTAGGTGGGACTGGCCGTGGTGGCTGTCGGGGACGCATAGGTCCTATGAGCATATTTAGTAAAATATAAGACGATAAAAATGTACTAATTTAATAGGATTTTTTTAAAAAAATATGATTTAAATAAAAATTTGAAAACATTAAAAATAAAATATATAACTATCCGTGTATCATATGACCATTTATTAAAAAGTCAGAGCAAAAAATACTGTTACATTTATAAGTAATTTATTTTTATATATGTTAGTAAATAGTATTTTTGTCTTAAATATATCAATTTTTTAAAATATATTATTAACAAATAGCTAAAATAAAGTAATAGATAAATAATTTTTATTTTATTATTTTATTATTTCAATTTAATATAAGAATAGGTTAATTCATTAATTTTAATTTTTAATTTAATATTTTGAGCATTAATAAGAAGTTATAGAAAAGTACGTTCACAAATATAACAAGTGTTAGAAAATATCACGATTACATATAACATATATATACTAGTAAAGATACATAAATCATGAGCTATATAAGCTTTTTCTATAATTGATAGAGTTGATAAGCTAAATGTCAATAATTATACTATTATAATTATGCATGGAATTAATAATATGCTAAAATTATATTAATTATATCTAATTTTTAATTGAGAATTTTTTAAAAAATATAATACGTAAAATATTTAATACGTATATTATACTATCCAACTAAAAATATATATATTTTTCATTAAATTTAATTTCTAGACGGTAAAATTTTTTTTATTTATTTATCCGTAGTATGAATATTATACCTAAATAGTATTTACTAACCATGCCTATGAATGGGACCAATCATAGGGCATGGGCTATATGATTGGAGAGAGAGAGAGAGTGTGGGTTAGGCTGAGATTAAAAAGGTGACTGTGGGTCCAAATTTAGATTAAGTTTAGAGGGCTCCAAAATTCTTTCCTTTGTCCCCTCAAGTTACCCCAAATTCAAAAGGATATGATCTTAAAAGGGAGATTTAACATCTTTTGATGTAAAAAGGTGGGATTTTGTTAAGAGTTTGTTTTGAGACTTTTTAAGATAGATTTGGTCCAATATATGGCACATCTTCATCTTTAAAGTTGGAAGTGGTTGACCATTTCTGAGAGAGAGAGAGAGAGAGAGGATATATATGTGATGTATTGATAGGTGGAAAGAATATCTCGTCTTGCATGTTAGGGTGTGTGTATATTTGAGTTTGGTGGGTAGGCGTGCAGGCACAAGATGTGGGAGATAGTCATAATGGTGGGGGTGCCAGCAACCCCATAAGAAATCGTTCATGACACTTACTACTGCAAATTTTGATCCCTAAACCCACAATCTCACATCATTGCTTATGCCATTCTTTCCAACTCTCTTACCCATTTCTTGGTACATACTCTCCCTTTCAATCTTTATCCCCCTACTTCTACGTAATATCATTTATTACTTTTTTTTATCACTGTGCAATTAATACTTTTTTCAGTCTAATTAAAGTCAAGTCATATATCCATGCCAGGACTAAAAAATTTAAGAGAAATAAGTATTTTTATGGTCTGGCTCGAAAGAATTGCCAAAATTTCAAATTCGCAACGTTTGCCTTCACGGTTCGAACCTATCTATTGGACTATTCCTCGGGATTTTACTTTGTTGACAATCATAAAGGTAAGCCTAATAAGCTGCAGAGGTAACTTTATGTGTCTAGTCTTGAAAGCTGAGGGGAAAACTTGTAGTGATAAAGAGCTAGCAGTATGATTACTACCTCCTAAAGCTAAGTAATAATCTTCCACAAACTACTACAATCTTAACAAAAATCTTCCACAATCCTAATTCTAAGTGAACATTCTAGACAAACAAATATGTACAATCTATACTGATATATGAATGAAGAAAACCAGTTTAGTATTTCCCATCTTTAAAGTGGGTCAATTTTGCACTATACTAAAATTATAGTAAAACGAACATGTTATACGTACATAGTTTATTTTAGTTTCATATTTATTGACTTTAGGGGTAAATATGAAAACAAACACACAATTAGAGTTAAGCTCGTGCCTTGTACAAAATCAACGAAACAATCCGTCGCTGATTGTTCATGATATGCAGACGTATCGCTTGTGTGCGGAGTCTAGTTTGATATATGTCTCTACGAGTATATAAACATGTATTTATGGGTGTATGGACAAAGGAATCTTTTTATTTTTTTAACTTTACCCAACATTTTGTCCATATAAAATTTATTCTTTCTAGGCCAAGAGTGCAGCCATGGGATCTGAATTACAAATTTGACCAAGTGTTGTGCTTTGCTAAATACCCAAAAACAAATTATTATAATGCATTGCATTAGAGGAAAATGTTATCGACAGTCATAACTATTAGTGACTTACTAGTGAATTGTCTCCACGTCAACTGAACTTTACATGTTACGTGATTGTCGGTCACTGCTTTACATCAGTTGAATCTCACCTACAACAGGTGAGATTTATCGATAAGTGACCGATAATTATAACTGTCGGTAAAGCTTCATTGGAACATAAACATGATGTGAAAGCCTTTCATTTTGCGTACGGATTCTCCCAAAATTCATGGATATTCTCATAATTTAGCTGCCACGCCTGAGACCCTTTTGTTTTATATGTTTTTGAAAACAATCGATGATTTTCTTTGTGCACTTTCTTTAAGCTTTTGTCGCATAACCCACCCGTCCACTTCTGAAAAGACAATGTTGTCCCCATCAACAAGATGTTTTCACCTCACTTTTGCACAATAAAACAAAAATGCCAGTATTGGGTTTTTCAAGTTTTCCGCAGAGCCATAATTGAGAAGAACAGAATGAATCTCCTGTGTTTCAGAAAACACTAGCTAGGCAGCGCTCATATCACTGGAGAACTCATTGATTGAGTTTGTCATTGTGTTTTTGTTTTTGTTTCTTGTGTTTTTGTTTTGTTTTTCAAGCCTTAAAGCTTTGTGTTTCCAGTAGTACTTGATGGCCCCTATAAATAGAAAAATAAAAGCTTGGCTCCGGGTAGGAGCTCTAATAATTGTTGTCATGCACAGAAGCATCTCTAGTTTATAATTGTGTCCCTATTCCTGTAATCAACACCTTGTGAATGACTAAGCCACATTGATCTCTTGCTTGTGAACCATATTTCATTTCAAATTATCATTAAAATCCCTTGAAATGATAGTTAATTTAGGATCAATGAACCTAATAAAAGTAACACAATGTTAATCTAATTGCTTTTCAGCCATCCAAAATGCAAAATTAAAAACTCTAAATTTCTGAAAAACAAAGCTAGACTAAATTAAGCAATTACATTATGTATGGATTATGTGATTTGATTACTAAAATACCAATATGTAATTTGGATATGTTAATATGAAAGTGATATGCTAGCGCTAGGCATCTGATGGAGCACTCGCACACCTAACGTTGACACGTCAGTTGAGTCTCACCTAGAGACCTCTTTAGGTGGGCCACTTGACGCTAGTATTTCTTTCATATGAAAAGTCAACATTGGCTTAATTAAAGTAAAATGCTATTCTTTCAAAAAATTTATACAAAAAATTCGATCAGAATAATGTGATGTAATAACGACATTTTTGTAGTTAATTAGAGTCATGATTGTGGACGTTTTGTTTTGAAGAGAAAGGCAGTCATTTGATCGAATTATTCTGTACATAAATTTTGCATGAATATTCTTGTTGTACAGCGCTACCCTTAATTAAGTGAAGTATAATAGACATATGTTTTGAAGTTTAGTGCATTTTATTTTGGAAAAAAGTAGTGATACATAGGGAATATGTTTCATGGATTTGAAACTTGGTTTTGACATCAAATGTTCAATTAAGAAATGTCATGCATAATCAACAAAAAGTTATGATTGTCAACGAAGAAAATTTTTAAATTTTCTAGGAAAAAAATTGACAAGAGTAGAGTACGCGTGGGCATAAATTACTTTGGATGTTCCTGTCTGATGAAAGATCTCTCACACACAACAATGAACCATCATCTTGTATTGATTATGCTTGCAATCATTATTCTTGGTAGCCTAACCCGCATGCCCCCTTCTTCCCTCACTCCTCCCCACATTCTCTGTCTCTCTCTACCCCTCTCTCTCTATATATACATCCTCCCTATATATATCATGCCACCCTGTAGTTCATCACCACAAACAAATCCTCTCTCTATCTCAATCCAATTCATAATTTCATATATTGATTTGTATCTGCTTTGTTAACACTTCATCAATGGCTGTTTCTGGGTTTGAAGGCTTTGAGAAGCGCCTGGAGCTCCGGTTCTCAGGCGACGACCCCGCCGGGCTGGGCCTCCGGCGGCTGGACTTTGAGTCACTTGAGAAAGTTCTCCATGCAGTGCAATGCACCGTAGTATCAGCTCTTGGCAACAAATACTTCGACTCTTACGTACTATCCGAATCAAGCCTCTTTGTTTATCCCACCAAGATCATAATCAAGACATGTGGGACCACCCAATTGTTGAAATCAGTCCGTCCATTTCTTCATCATGCACGTGACATGGGTCTCACCCTATGCGGGTGTAGGTACACACGAGGCAGCTTCATCTTCCCTGAATCTCAACCCTACCCCCACACCAGTTTCAGAGAAGAAGCCATTTTCTTGGAAGAAAGCTTGCCAAGCAATCTTTTCTATAGAAAAGCCACCGTTATGAATTCTAAGCTTTCTGGGTATTCATGGCATGTTTTCGCTGCCAGCGATGAATCTCACGTGATGGAACACGTGCCAGACGAGTCGTACACTATTGAAGTCTGCATGACTGAGCTTGATCACGTGCTCGCCAGGAAGTTTTTCCAGCCTCTCAACGTGGGTAAATCCGGCGACACAGCCGGAAAAGTGATGACGGAGATAACGGGTATTGGCGATATCAACCCTAATGCAATTATATGCGACTTTGCATTTGATCCATGTGGGTATTCGATGAATGGTGTCGACGGCGATCGATACTCAACAATTCACGTGACGCCGGAGGACGGGTACAGCTACGCTAGTTTCGAGTGTGTCGGATCGGTTTACGACGGCCGTGATGATCTTGCCGAGGTATTGAAGAAGGTGGCGCAAGTTTTCCGGCCGGCGACGATGTCGGTGTCGATTACGTGCGACGCCGGGCATGAGGTGTGGACACGTGTAGCTAACGCGCTCGAGCCGCTCGGGTGGAAATGCCGGAGTTGCGCGGTGGACGAATTCCCGGCTATCGGGAGCGTCGTGTTCCAGACGTTCACGACTCGCCGGAAGTAGCCCGGTGGTGGTGGTGGTGGTGGTGTTAGATACATGAAGAGATTCAAAAGAGAGGAGGGAGGGAGTAGGAAGTTTTTAGGGTTTTAATTAGTTGAAATTTTTTTAGTGTTGATGGATGGATGCATGGTGATGTCCATGCGTGGATGATGCATGTATGGTGAATGGATGTGGGTTTGATTTGTGTAGAATGATGAAAGTGGTGAAACTTGGGGAGATGAGAGATGGTGTATGTATATGATATGTGGGTAAGCATGCATTTCATCATGATAATGCTCCCCACTTAGGTTTGTCACGCCTAAGGGGATTTTGAGGCTGGTGTAGCGAGTGGTAGAAAAAAAGAAAGTGATGTTCATGTTGAGGTTATAAATATATATATATATATGAACTTTCTCTCTCTTTCTATCCCTTTCTTTCTCTTTCTATTCTAGTTCTAACTTTGTTTTGTTCTTTTTTGTTTCTTGGTCATTCTATTGTAATTTCTTACTCCCCTCTCATCTCTTTAAAGAGAAAAAATGAAATATATAGCTTCTATTACTCTTCTATCTTTGCAGTTTATGTTATCAATTTTTCTGTAGAAAACGCTACAAAATAATCTCATTTATCACCTCATTTTCTCCTTCCAAGACACAATTGAACGAGTCCTATAGATAGAATTTTTACAGGGAATATTCCATAATTATAATTGTGGACAAGATTTTTGTATAAAAATTCTGTTTGTACATAATTTTCCTACGAACAAACAAAATTTACATCTAGATGTGGCTTATTTTAGAGTACTTAAATTTTTTGAGTTTTTTTTTTTTTTTTTTTTTTGGGGTTATGGTGAATTTAAGGTTATGAGTACAGTAAAGATAACCAAACAATTCTGAGTTCTGGATCGAGCTTCAATAGTGGGCCTGACCAATGGCCCAATCCAGAAAAATGATTTCTTGTCCATACTTTGTCCCCATCCCCATCTGGCCCATTTGTGGAAACACCCAACATTTGGTCCAACCTCATAGAAATATGGGCCCTTGCCCCCCCAGCCCGTGCCTCTAAGCTCAAGAGATTTATAGTTCCCCATACTAAAAACAAATTTGAACCCAACCCTAGTCTGAAAAAAATTGATAACATAAGCTCAAGGGATTTATAGCTCCCCATATATATATATATGTTTGTAACTTCAATGTGTCCTAAATGATCTTATAAGGTTCCTCATTGTATAGCCCATTCTGCCCCGGTGGCGCCTGTCATACTTATTTTGGATTTTGGAATTATTTTACGATAGTTTGCAGAAATCATGGACATGGATTCTGAGAATATTTACTTTCTTTCAGATGTTATAATCTGAGCCCATTCGATAAAGGATCCATTTCCCAGTTGTAGCCCAGCCCATTTGATAAAGGATTCATTTCCAAGTTGTAGCCATGACTACTCTTGGTTGCATGCCTTTTGGAACTGGTTCATTTGGTGGGCCTTAGCCCATTTTAGTTGAGGAAACAATGCAGACCTTGTAAAGGGCTTATTGACTTATTTAAGTAGTTTATGGCTTCTTAACTCGCCTTTTTTTTTGGCCTTTTCTGTAAAAAGTCAAAAGCACATGTAAAAGCCCATATAATTTTTTTTTTTAATATTGGGTTTAAAAAAAGGCAAGAAAAGATGAAAAATGCTATTTAATAAGTTGCTTATTTGAGTTGCATAAAAAGTGCTGTTTTGTTACCTATATGGCCATGCAAGTTGTGAACTCAATAAGAGCCAAGCTCAATATAGAGAGAAGACCAGCCCAGGGAGGTTAGCCTAAGGTTGTTGACCTGGTAGGCTGAGCCCATGTCAATTAGAAGCTAGGACCCAAAGGGCCTGACTCAGGAATTTTAATCCAAAAGATATAAGGACTAATAGGTTCAGAATACAAATTATATTTCTAATGAACTAGAACAAATAAAGGATAAGTCCAATACACTAAACCAACTAAGAAAAGAGAGATTCATAGGAGGAAAGTGACTCCAATTCTCAAAAGGAATATAGTATTCTGAAATTTATAAATACCCTATGCACTAAAAGGCATGGTACGTTCTCTTGAGTTATAGCTCTCAATACTTTATTTGATTCACTATGATTAAGCTTGCTAACTTAATCATCGCAGTGCCTTCAGCCCAAAAAGGGTCGACGCATTCTCATTGTCTTCTTCTCTTGCAGATAGTTTGTATTCGTCAATTTAGTTGGCAAATTGTACCAGGCTTTCCTAAAAATTCCACTTATAATTGATGCCGTATATGGGAAGGTCTATACAACAATTAGTACCAGCTTTCTCAGAAGAAGAGTCAAGCCTACTGATAGAGAGCTTGAAGACAACCATGATGATTGTAGTCATGATGACATTTACCTGTCAAGTCGTCACGATGATTTAACACGAACTCCAGGAGATCGTTTGATTAGATCAGACATACAAGTCCTTGGTGGTAATCATAGGAAAAGACAAGAGGAACTACAGCAGGCTCTACAATATGTCAGAAATCCAAATTGTCAAAGGAGCTATCATGGGAACTTGAATCCTTCACCCTCCAGTGGATGTCTGCTTAGTAACTTATCACCTCAAGTAGCTAAGAAGGAACTCTGGCAATAGGACGAAGAGATCGCCCATTTCAGGTCAACGGTTGAAGCTATAAAGGAGGAAATTGCTAAAAAAGATGAACGAGTCTCCAGTAAATCTCCAGATCGATTTTAGAAGAAAGAGGACGAATTTAAGAAGCACAATCTTCCTTGCTACACTTCTGACTGTGAGCCACTCCTTTAAGTATTGAACATTATAAAGATAGAGAGGAAGATCGGCATCACAGAAGGAACCAGACACTAGTAAGAAATCCAGCGAGAGCCGATCTAGAGTAGCAATACTGGGATCAATGGTTGAATGAGTGACTAGACAATAGGGATAAGTACTGTAAATGATGAACAACTCACGATATAGCCAGAAGAGCACTTGATCAGATCATGTCCACACCCTTTACAGATGAGATTGAGGCCTGCAGACCTCCAAGAAAATTTGCGTCACCAAAGTTTACACCTTATGACAGGAAGTATGATCCAGTCAGTCATGTCCGGCACTACAAATAGATGATGACACTATAAAGTAGTGATGAGTCCTTGATATGCCGAGTTTTTCCATCAAGCCTTGGCGAAGTAGCTTTACGATGGTTTGACAAGTTGTCGTCTAGATCAGTATCAAGTTGGAGACAACTTGCTGAACTATTCACCGCTCATTTCATCGCAAATAGCAAGCAGTCTAAGGAGGTAGACTACTTGCTAACCTTACAGAAGAAGGATGATGAAGCGTTATGAGCCTATGCAAGGAACTACTGGGAGGCCTAAAAAGAAATTGAGGAGTGCAGCGAGTAGTTAGCGGTTGCACAATTCAAGATTGGCCTTCCTAGGGAGCACCGACTGAGGCAATCCCTGATGAAGAAACCAACTACTAGGGTATAGGACCTGATGTTAAGGATTGAACAATACGTCCGAGTAGAAGAAAATATCTTACAGCCGGTCCAGGAAAAGGTCAGCGAGAAATCAAAAAAGAAGGACGTGAGGGAAAACAAGAAGCCTTGACAAGAAGAAAATAATAATTGGGGCAAAAAATTGGAGGAGTTAACACAGTCTTTAATGAGCCAATTTGTAAGATTCTACCCTAGATTCGGGATAAACCCTTTTTCAAGTGGCCACATAACTTGGCAGGAGACCCCGTAGCTCGGGACTAAAGAAAATTTTGCTTATACCATATGGAAAAATGGCACCAAATGGAGCATCCAATGACAGGGGGCAGGGGCAGGTATAGTCCTGATCACACTAGATGGCATGAAAATTGAACAAGTTGTAAAATTGAAGTTTACCGCATCAAACAACTAGTCAAAATACGAGGCTTTGCTCGCAAGACTTCACCAATCTATAGAGCTAAATATTGTCGAGATAGGCATGTATTCAGACTCACAGCTGGTGGTGTACCAGATTATAGGGAAATACGCGACGAAGAATGACAGGATGGCACAGTACCTAGCAAAGGCATATAAATTGTTAAAGAAGTTCAATAAATATAAGATATGCCAGATCGGCCATGATAACAACACCCACATTGATGCTTGGTAACACTTGTGGCAGCCTTGAAGTCTAGATCGAAAAGAACAATCCACATTGAGACCTTGGCCAATCCGAGCATCTTTCAAGAGGAGGAGCAAATACTGGCCATCGAACAGCTAGGACCATTCTTGGAGAAATCTAATCATTGCATACCTCGACAAAGATGAGTTGCCTGAGGACAAGAACGAGGTCAGAAGAATAAAACATAAGTCCCTGAAGTATTGGTTGTCACCCAGGAAGGAGCTGTATAGGAGATCTTTCATAGGACCTTACTTATATTGCGTTCATCCAGACAAAGTGCAGGGCATTCTGTTTGAAATCCATGAAGGGATCTATGGTAATCATCAGTTGAAACCACCCTTTCGAAGAGCAGACTTTTCCGGAAGAATAGCAAAATGCACAGTGAAGTTGGGCGAGTTCGACATCAAATATCAACCTAGATCGACGATGAAAGGTCAGGTGTTTACTAGGGACTGTGAAATTTCCCCAACCTGGCTATAGTGCATATGCATAATACCAAAAATTATGATCTAATTAGCAGAGACTAATGTACGTGATTAGAATCATACCTTCGAGATCTCTTTGATTTGATCTCGAATAGCAGTAGGTATTGAACTTTGAAATCCTTCTGCTTTGATCTCGAACAGTAAGCAACAATGACAAACATGAATTAATTGTTGAAACTCAACCTTCGGACTTCTGCTGTATCCCTTATATACACCTCACTCCAGAGAGAGTAAGCTCACAGTTGCTAGGATTTCTCTTCCTCATAAT